>VMDO01006860.1:0-96194 GCA_007922755.1 Pedetes capensis
AAGTAACATATACCCTTCATACTTAGCCCTATTCAAGTTAAATTCAGTGTCCTCTGAATATGATTAAGCTTCTCAAGGCTATGCATATTCTGAATTCTTCAAAAAATCTTTAAAATATTTTAATGTTATTTTTCTTTAATGTTTCTAAAGATGAGACATTTGCATTAAAAATAATATATAAAATGATATTTAAATATTGAAAAACTATTCTTTTACCCTCAGGATCAAATGGCTATTGCATGTGGATCTCGAGCTCATTTGGAAAAAGAATCAATTGCTCAGGTGAGATTTTCACTAGCTGGCATGGAACAGCAGCTTTTTCATCTTTTTCTGCTTATACATATGGCAAGAAATAAACTCTCATGTGTAATCTCTAGAAAATTAGTTTCTTTCAATCTCATTTAAATTTTCATGAGGTTCGTGAAGGATTGGCACACTTAAAAGTTGATTATTTTTTTAAGTGTATACAGGAAGGGTATAGATTTCACTTTGTCTTAGGATGTAAGCAGTTGTTATAGGATTTTATTTTTAAGACACAAAGAGTTCCCATTTAGTTCTAGGGCAAACTTTTTTAAGTGAAGCTTGTTTAGGTTTTTTGGTTTGGTTGGTTTTTGTTTGTTTTTTCCGTTTTTCAGTACAGGATCTCACTACGTAGCCCAGGCTGGTCTGAAACTTGCTGTATAGCACAAGGTGGCCTCACACTTGCAATCCTCCTGCCTCCCAAATGAAATTACAGGTGTGTACCACTACATAGGGCTAAATGATGTATTTCCTACCTGTCAACTTGCATTTATGTTTTCTTACATTGGCACATATAAGTGCTATACAGGTTGAGCATCCTTAATCAAAATTCTGAAATCTAAAACTTTCAGTGACTACCTGATGCCATAGGTGGAAAAATCCACACTGTGAAACTATTTCACTCACAAAATTATTAAAAATGTTGTATAAGGCCAGGTGCAGTGGTACATACCTATAATCCCAGTGACTTGGGAGACAGAAGCAAAAGGATCTCAGGTTCAAGGCCAGAGACAGCCTGCATAACTTAGACCCTATCTCAAGTTAAAAAATAAAAATTGGGCTGTGGGTGCAGCTCAGTGGTAGAGTGCTTACAAAGCATATGTGAAGCCCTGGGTTCAACCCCCAGTACCAGAAAAAATTAACTAATTGATTAATTTAAAATGTTATTTAAAATCACCTTTAGTCTGTGTGTATAACATGTATATGAAACATAAATGAATTTCATGTTTAGACTTGGATCCCATCCCTCAAAATATCTTATACATGTGAAAAATATTCCAAAATCCAAAAAATCTAAAGTCTAAGACACTTCAGATTTTGTTTTTTGGATAAGGGCAACTCAAACTGCATTTTGAGTTTATTTCAGAGTTTAAATATTTTGTTTTTACTTTGTTTTTCTTAAGAAAACACTTTATCATAAAATTGTACAGATTCCTGACAACACTTTTTAGTGTCATACAAATGAATAACTAAAGACTTTAAACTCTTCATTTTGTAGATTATGGTAGAAAAGCTAGAGTAATTTGAGGGGGAAAAGATCTTATTAAGGGATTATTCTATACAAAGTTTTTTAAGTCTAAATCATATTCTTTCACTTTAAAATATAGTGGCGTGTGCCTCTAATCCCCGCACTCAGGAGGCTGAGGCAGAAGGATTGGTGTGTGTTTGAGGGCAGCTTGGGCTATGTAGCAAGTTCCAAGATGGCCCGTGCTACAGCAAGACCCTGTCTCTAAAAACCAAAAAACATATAAACACATTAAATAAAATGTAGCTTTCATGTATCAAGCCCAGTAATTGTTCACAATATTCTCAGTGATTCATCAATTAAAGTGGTCAGAGAAATTTGAGAATAAACCAAGAGGAGATTCTAACTTTTTTCAAGATATTCTAATGGCAGAGTCACAAACCCTTTTAGGAATTAAGTGTGGTAAGCTAGACTCTCCATTATCTTTACATTCTCACCATGTAGTCTAGTATTCAGTATACCTTATAAATTATTCATTAGTGTTTGAAAACTGTTAACGTATTAACCTGAGAGACTGTCACAGTCCTGAAGTGTAAAATGAAGAGCTGAGAGATCAGCTGTCCAACTTCAACAGTTTATTGATACCTTGGGATAAAGAAGGGAAAAAGCTTATGCCCAAGATGTTCAGCACATTATTTATAATTATAAAATACTAGAAACTACAAAATATTGAACTCCAATAATAGGATATATAGCTATATCCCCTGCATGATATATGCAGTCAATAAAACTGATGACAATGAAGAGTACACCAGAACATGGGATATTAAAATATTGTGGTATGAGAGAGTATGATATTGTAAAAGCAGTAGAATTAATCTATGTAAAAATAAGAAAATTTGCTTTGCAAACAAAAACACTTAATGAAAACAGACTAATGATTTTGTGAGTAAATTTTTTCCTTTTTAAAAAATATGTTAATGAGGAGAAGGGATAATCCACTTGGTAGAGGAGGTAGATTGGAGAGATAAAAAGCAAGAGACATATGAAGGAACCATTGAAGTAATCTAGGG
The DNA here is from genome assembly GCA_007922755.1 of Pedetes capensis. NCBI lineage: Eukaryota > Metazoa > Chordata > Mammalia > Rodentia > Pedetidae > Pedetes > Pedetes capensis. The sequence continues at coordinate 2,560 of VMDO01006860.1, forward strand.
AGGAGAGAGTTAGCCCCTATATTTATTGTGTGGAAAGGAACTGTATTTTTGGTTTTGTAAGTTCTTTTTACTTAAAACTTTCATTAGTTAAAAGCTAATAGTTTCTAGGAATTTTTCCTAGAAGTAGTGTTTAAATGAGACCATGTTTGAAATCTTTTCCTACTTCCTACTGCTTGTAGCAAGACATTAAGGAATCTGTCACAGGATCTACATATTTATACTGTATCTTGTCTCCCTCCATCCATCCATCCCTCCATCCCTCCATCTCCAAAACCCAGTGATTGATTTTGTACTTGTGGTCCCCCAAAGATAAGCCCCTAAGGTATAGCTATAAAAGATGTCCTGATGCTCTCACTGGAGAGCAACAGTGGTCTGGTGCAGTGCTGTTGAAAACTGGTGCCCAGGAGGTGTGGTGTCAAGTCCATGTTATTTTCATTGACTTATACCTGTTGTACAGACAGTTGTCTCTGAGAGATAAGACACACGTTTGCCAGAAGCCCAGGAAGTGCAGCACAGCTTCCATTTCTCCTAACATGCTATTTGCTATGTGCTCTTGTGTGGTGATCAGTCTGTAATAGTGAGAAAATCACAGAAGAGTTAAGATACCAAACACAAGTTCAATGTCTTGTTGCATAGGATTCAAACATATCTTTCCTAAATTATTTTATACATATCCTCAATTAATCTTACCATTTGTTTTGCTGCTCTCCTATAAAACAGTCATGATACGGCACAAGGGAGTACTTTAGTTTCCTTAGATGTTCTCATGTTCCCATGTACTCTACATAACAGTAATCCTTATATTGCCCAGATATTCTTGAATTTATCATTTTTAAAGGATTCAAAAGCCAGGTGTGGTGGCGCACACCTGTAATCCCAGTGACTCGGAAGGCAGAGGCAGGAGGATCACAAGTTGGAGACCAGAGGCAGTCTGTGTAATTTAGCGAGACCCTGTCTCAAAAAGTAAAAAAAATGGACTGGGAGTGCAGCTCAGTGGTACAGCACTGGTAAAGCATGCAAGTATGAGGGCCTGGATTCAACCCCCAGTATTGAAAAAACAAACAAAAAGGATTCAAAACAGAATCTTTTAGCAGTTATTTGATGTCTAGTTTCTAAGATAATGAAATTAGTAGGCAGCTTTACACTTCACCTGAATTCCTTGTTGACATTTCATAAACCTTGTTGTTGTTGTTAGGTGCCGTCGAGTCAGTATACGACTCATAGCGACCCTCGTAGGGTTTTCAATGGCTGACTGTTTCTCGGGATTGCCTTGGGAGTGGATTGCCAGGCCTTTCTCCCATTCATAAACCTTAGAGATACCATATTTTTATTTTCTTTTGTTTTTGCAGTATTGGGGGCTAGAACCCAGGGCGTGGGGCATGCTAGGTTAAGTGATCTACAGCTGGGCTGAACCTCCAACCCTCTTTTTATTTTTTAAATTTTGAGACAGGTCTCACTAAGTTTTGTACTCTGCCTCTCGCCTTGAACCTACAATCCTCCTGCCTTGGCCTGCCAAGTAGCTGGGATAACAGACATGCCCCTTGGCATCCAACTGATAACCATTGCTAATATTGAAGCAGTGAATGTCTTTTTCTGTTTCCAAATGTCCATTTCAGAAGTTTATATAATACCACTCTGACAACAACTCTGACTTTATTAGCTTCATTTAACTAAGTAAATCCATCCTGCAATGTATTTTAGTTGTCTTTTAAATTTTTAGGTATTTTGCCAAATTTTAAAGATTAAAGCAAGATCTTCTCTTAATGGCTTTTAAGTATGTTAGAAATCAAATAAGGTCTTCATGTGAATGTCATGTTTTTCTGCTTGTTAGTAAATACTTGTTGATTCTAAACTAAAACAAAACAAGTCTGTTAACATCCAAGCAAAAGCAGTCATGAATATTCTTATTTGCTAACAAATAGGTTTATCCAAATCACATTAGAAAACCATTCAAGGCTGGGCAAAGTGACACATATCTCTAATCCCAGTAACTGGGGAGGCTGAAGCAGGAGGATCACAAGTTCAAGGGAAGAGGCACCCTCTTTCAAAATGAAAAATTGAGCCGGGCACGCTGGCACACGTCTGTAATCCCAGCGGCTCGGGAGGCAGAGGCAGGAGGATCACAAGTTCGAGACCAGAGGCAGTCTGCATGACTTAGCGAGACCTTGTCTCAGAAAAGTAAAAAAAGTGGGCTGAGGGTGCAGCTCAGTGGTCTAGCACTTGCAGAGCATGCAAGCGCGAGGCCCTGGGTTCAACCCCCAGTACCACAAAAAAATAAAATTAAATTAAATAAATAAATAATTTTAAAATGGGCTGAAGGTACAATCCAGTGGTACAGCACTTGGAATGTATGTGTGAGGTACTGAGTTCAACCGCCAAGTACTGCAAAAAAAAAAAAAAATCATTCAAGGAGAATAGTTTACAGGTATTGTTTTCTACCTTTAATTTTATTTTTCTATCTTTCAATTTCTATTTGTTCCTTTCCTAAGCATAAGTGCTCTTTTGGAGGTTTAATCACTCAACCAGTGTTTATTGGAAGTATTTTGTATGGAAAGCACTGAGCAAGCCGTTGTGAGATTCCCAAAGTATTTTAAGATGAGGTTTCTGCCCTATCTACTTAGAGAGGTAAGACATATTTCCATCAAAACATATTAATGCTCCTAGGTGATAAATGAGACACACTAGATCCATTTTTTAAAACTTGCTTTACATACCTTATAGATAAGGATTTTATTCTCCCTTCCTTTCCTGCCCTATTACACAGTGAAATTGTGGTCAGAAGAGTAAAGTAGGCCCTGAAGCTCTCTTCCTTTACAAAACCATTACTGGGTTCCTGTTCCTTTCTGTGCCAAACACTTGCTAATGGCTTTAACATAATCTCATTTTATCCTTACTGTAACTTTGTGGGGTGGGGTGGCATCATTGTTTCTATTTTATAGGTGAGTAAACAGTTAGCATAACTTGCTAGGGGTCACTCTGCTAATTAGTAGTAGAGCCAGGATTCAAACAGATCTGCTTAGTGTAACTCTTTTCTCCCATGTGGCATTCCCACTTTGTTCAATGATGATAGAAAAAGCCATGTGAATGAAGAATGGTACTGAAGATTCCCTATTTTCAAAAAGCAAAAGGAGAAAGGGACACTATTTGATGAGGTAAATGTTTCCCGTAGACTCTTAATAGATTGCTTATGCACATGTAATGCATCATTCAATGAGTCCATTACCTTAAATATAGAACATATTAAAGGAGCCTGTCTTTTTTAAGATCTTGAATATGAGTGAAATACAGTGATAATTAATAATCTGTTCTTATGTTTTAAAGTTCACAGTGTTTAGTGAATAATGGAATATTATGTCCTTTTACACCAATGTTATTAGGTACCGTCAAGCTGTGTCCGAATCGGGGGTTGTTGTTGTTAGGTGCTGTCAAATGAGTCTGACTCATAGCAACCCTATGTACAACAGGGCAAAACACTCCCCAACACTGTGCCATGCCCAGCCCTATGTCAGTGCTTCTGTGCTGTTCATAGGGTTTTCAGTGGCTGATTGTTTGGGGAATTGTTTCAAGATTGGATTGCCAGTTCCTTCTCCCGTTTTTGCACTGCTAGGGATCGAATGCAGGGCCTCAGAGAGTGCAGAGCAGCACTCTACCAACTGAACTAAACCCCAGCCCCAATGTACAATAGAACAGACAAGCACTATCCAACGCTGTGCCATGCCTGTCACTATGTCTAACAGTGCCTCTCTGCTATTAATAGGGTTTTTAATTACTGTTTTGGGAGTGGGCTGCCAGGTCCTTCTCCTGTTTTTGCGGTGCTTGGGATCAAACCCAAGGCCTCCAAGCTCAGAGCAGTACTCTACCAACTAAGCTAAACCCCACCCCTAGTGAATCCTTAGATTAAAAACTTCCTAATGAACTCAGTCTTTACAATATGTATACTTATCTGACATAAGTAATTAGAGAGACCAGGTTTTTATTTCAAACTCTTTTCTAATATGTCACCTTTGTGGTGCTCTGCTATGCCTGTTCTTCTAGTATTCTCATTAGTCAAGTGTAAAATCTTAGGATTTTTATTTTGCCAGTACATTGTAGAAAACTTAATTTTTTGAAACTGAAATGTATGTGGAACAATGAAGCATAAATATGTAGGTGAATGAGATGTCTGTCCTCCCTGCTCCTGGCAGCCCCAATCCTGCTTCTCCTGGAGGGCTGAAGCTGTGCCCCCGACAGGTCCTGTGACTGTTGTGTCTCACTCAGCCCCCAAGGAATCCGTAGCTGCTTCTCAGCAGTGGATGTCCCCACTGCTCCCTTAACACGCTGCAGGTGAAGCCACTGGAACAGCGGGGTCCCTGTGTACAATCCACCCACGTGACCGAATGTGAAGGTGTTTTCAATGTCTCCTTACAGGTAAATGGAAAAGTCATTTGTGTTTTGTGTTTGTTTTCAGCGTTCTTACTTCCGTACCCTTCTCATGTACGGGTTCCACTTTCTGGTGTGGTTCCTTTGTGTCAAAGGAATCAGGGACACACAGTGTGGGTTCAAATTACTAACTCGAGAAGCAGCTTTACGGACGTTTTCATCTCTGCACATTGAACGATGGTAGGTTTCTGACTGGAATGTATCTGGTATGTCACTCTTCCCAGGAGTTGTTGCAGATACCAGGACACAGCCCTGCATTTTCATAATGAGCATCCAGATTCAAATAAAATTGACACTTAATGTTTACAAACTTAATCTGTGCCTTTATACTGTTACTGGTTTGAATCTTATTTTGAAAATACTCAAATCCAACATGCAGGTTTAAAGTTATGTATTCACCTAAATGTAGACAGTATCAACCCAGAGGCCTGAAAACATTGTTTCCTTAGGCTTGTATATTTAGTTTCATTTGAAGAAGAAAAGCACAGAACTATCAAGCAGCACAACATACCCATTTTCACATCCTTCCGTCCTTTACAAAAGATGAGATCCCTCCCTAAGGCCAGTCCTTCAACCCCTGTGTCCCTGTCCACCTTCTCAAAAACCTGATCCTGTCCATTTCTTTTCTCTCTTGTGCGTTCAGCTTTTCCTCAGTCCCATCTTTCCTAAAACTCTCCTTTAATCCTTGACCCCTGCCAACCTGTGCCTTCCAGCTCCAGCCCCATCATCTCTCCATCTTTCTTCTTCCCCAGCCAGCTTGGGTTTTTTGTTTTGTTCTATTGTTCTTCCTTTTTTTTTTTTTTTTTTTTTGAGATAGAATTTCACTATGTAGCCCCAGCTTGCCTCAAACTCACTGTGTAGCCCAGGCTGGCCTCACACTCACATTGGTCCTCCTGCCTCAACCTCCCAAGTGCTAGGATTTCAAGCATGTGCTACCATGCTAGCCGCAGCCAGCCTTTTTTTTGAAAGGGTGGTCTGTATTTATTCACAGTTCATTTTCTCATTTCCTACTCATTCCTCACCCCTCTTTAATAAAAGGATTATCTCCTATCCCTCTTATTCCATGTCTAAACCCAGTGATCATGTTAAATATTTGTCATACATGACCCAGTAGGCAATCGATATTCTGAGATGTCACTTGAAATATGCTATTTCCTCAGCACAGATCTAGTAAGACCTCTCCTCAGCTTTCCACCCACACTGGGTAAATAACACTGTCATACAGGAGCTAGAAGCCCTGATGTCAGCCCTGGCATTCCCCAGCCCCTGCATGCATCCAGGCCAGGACCTCAGTCTGCTGGTTGCAGCTTCCACATCCCTCTGTGTCTGTCCGTCTCCACCTACCACCAACCAGAACATCATCCTTTCCCAGACTGCCAGGCCACAGCCCAGAAGCCTTTTCTAAACTTAAAAGGGACTAGCCACATGCCTCTCTTTGATTGAAATTCCTTCAGAGGCTTCTCATGATCTTCAAAGGTGCTTCGTCATCTGCCCCCACCCATCTCCACACAGACACCAGGCTTCACAACAGCTCATCCTTCACACCGTCTTCCTCGGGCAGCCTGTCCTTGCCGCCCTCCCAACCAGCTCACCTGGGCCAATTACATGCTGTTGGCATTTCCATCTACTTTACTAGAGCGCCTCTCACATCTATAGTTCTTTTGGTTTTGGAGTTTTTTTGGCTTTCTGGTTGTTTTGTTTTGTTTTGTTTTGTTTTTTAGTGGTACTGTAGGTTGAACCCAGGGCCTCACGCTTGCATACTTTGCAAGTCCTGTACCACTGAGCTGCTCCCCCAGCCCATTTTTTCAGTTTTTGAGACAGGGTCTCGCTAAGTTACACAGACTGCCTCTGGTCTCGCACTTGGAATCCTCCTGCCTCTGCCTCCCAAGCTGCTGGGATTACAGGCATGCCCCACCGCACCCGGCTTGGCTTTCTGGCTCTTTGAGAAAGTCATTGTGTAGCCCAGGCTGACCTTGCCTAGAACTCCATGTAGCCCAGGCTAGCCTGAAACTCGCACTCCTCCTTTCTTGGCCTCCCAAGTGCTGGGGTTACAGTACAATACAATAATATGCCTGGCTTGTAGTTCTTATTTGTGTAATTAATGTTTCCTTTTCTCTTTAAATCATAAATTCCCTGACAGCAAGAATCCTATCTGATTTGCTTACTAGTATATTCCACTACCAAACAGAATGCCTGGCACATAGTAGGTACCAAGGAAATACTGTTGAAAGAATCAGTGCTTAATTATGAGTTTGTGTAAATCCTGGGTCTGGTGAGTTTCTGCATCATTCCAGTATATGTCCATTTTCAACATCTACCACTTTCATGGGGCTGGGGTTTAGTTCAGTTGGTGGAGTGCTGCTGTGCAGTTTCTGAGGCCTGGGTTCGATCCCCAATACCTCAAAAATGGGAGAAAGACATGGAAATCCACTCCCAAAACAATCAGCCATCAAAAACCCTATGAGGGTCTGTGTGAGGTGTACAACTCAAGGGCACCTAACAACAACAACCATTTTCATACATCTGTTGATCCAAAGATCTGTTGTCTCCCTAGAAATTGTTATATAACCAAAAAAAAAAAAGAAACTAGTTTCAGAATTAAAGTCATTATTTAGGCATGTTTATAAATATTTTCCCTAGATTAAAAGTTTTTTAAGTAATGTAAATTTGGTCTTTAAATTCAGGTACATGTGTCTATTATGTTGAAAGAACAAAATAAACTGATAGTTAAAGGACTTCAAAATCAGAAAACCTAACTTGAGAAGCATTTCTAACAGTATAGCATGCTGCTTCCACTAAGTATTTTTAAGTCAGCTGTTAAGTCCAGAACTATGATCAAAGAATTTGGGTCTCAGTAGTTTAAAAGGAAGCATTTAGAAATGGAAGACACTATTTTTCACTGTTGAAGGTGTTTTATTTTCCTTGAAATACAAAAGATTAGAGTTGATTTTACCTAAAAATTATGAAGTTTCCCTGACAATGTTCCAGTGCAGCAATGTCCAACAGAAATGTGGGAGACACAGATTCAAGACATACGTGTAATTTTGTTTTCTTGTAGCAACAATGGAAAAGTAAAAAGAAACATAAAGTTTATCTTTAATAATATACTTTAACAATATATCAAGAATATCATCATTTTAGCTTCAGTCATTATGAAGGATCATTGAGCTATCTTACATTCTTCTTTCGTACTATGTCCTCAGACTTACAGCACATCTCAGTTCAGACTAGCCTCACGTGGCAGTGTTAGAGTTTTTGTAAGTTAAAGAACATCATTGGTTTTGTTTTTCTTTTTAAAATGTTACATTCGTGTGCATGCCTTTTTAATTATTTCTGACTTGATTGTCCTAGTATTGACACTTAAAACGTTAGACTCAATTTCTCTATGGGAACCAGTTATGTTCATTCTGTGCTTGTAAAAGAGCCACCAAGTATGAAGGTATTGACTTGCTGAGCATATGCCCTCCACTACAGTAGCAGTGCATGGAAGGTTTTATTTAAACATCTCTGCTCCTATACTTTAAATCAAGAAAGATTAAGGATATAAATATATATATATATATATATATATATATATATATATATATATATGTCACCAGAAGTTGCAGAAACCAAATTGCACATCTACTCTTTACTTCTAGTACAAGTGCCACCTTGACTGATTTTTAAAGGATTCATTCTAAAGATTCCTTGAAATTTTTCTTATAACTTCTGTGGAATACAAAAGAAATTTCTAGATATTCAAAAACTATCCATGAGTGTGTAGCTGAAGTTAAGGTTATTTTGTTTTTGTTTTGTGGTGGTAGGGATCAAACCCAGCACCTTGTTCATGCTAGGGAAGGAGTTCCCCACCAACTGCATGCCCCAGCCCTTGGTTTTCTTAAGACAGGATCTCACTGTGTAGCCCAGGCTGGCCTCGAACTCTTAGTCCTCCTGTCTCTGCCTTAGGACTGCTGGGATTGCAGGTGTGCACTTCCATGTCCAGCACTGAAGTATAAAGTTTTCTAAGAGTGTATCTGAAGTTAAGATTATTGTCATCGCTTTGGATTCAGAATTACAGAGTTGAGTGTGTGTTTTAAATATGTATAATTAAATATTAATAGAAATTAAACATAAAAATAAATGGGTATATTAAATAAAAATTATGTTAAGTATAAATATATAAGGATTAAAATTTATTTTTTTTTTAGTGGTGTTACAATGTTTAGAATTTATAGGTAGTTCCATAAGACTTAAACAGCATCCCCAGTTCCTGCTCCTTACGTACAGCCACAGATCATCTCTGCTATTGCAGCCTGGTGTTTGCTTTCATATTCAAAATAATGAGTCTACCATAGCTATTTTCCCAGTTTTTCAGTTTTAGATACTACTTTCCAAAATAGGAAATTAATGGCTAAATGTTTCATTCTAAATTTTTATACATTCTCCATACTTAAATTCTTAAGGCAGTTTTAAAATAAGGTTGGCTCCTTCACTATCACTTGCCATTGTTGTGTAAAGATAACACACTTTTGAGCACAATGAGATCATGTTACCTTGCTTGTGCTCCTTTGTTTTCCTGAAGGTAATAAGTTTATCTGGAGTCTTCTGTTTGAATTACTTTATTATGGCTCTGGCTAACTTGTGTTCCAGCTCCCTGTCAGGTGTATAATTATCCCTCATTTTGTCCAAACATGTCAGTCTGCAGCAGTCTCATCTTTTTTTGAAGACATCTTGTGGGCTCCTGGCCTTCTGGTTGTTTTCATTCTACCCTCATTTGTCTAATAGGTAGAGAGAATTATAAGTTGGGGCTCATTTTTCCTTGGAATTCTGAAAGCATGACACTGTTCTTTTGCTGTCGTCGTTTCTGTGGAGGAGTCCAGTTCTGTAGAGAATCTGAATCTCAGTGCTTTGCATGTTGTTTACACCTCCTTTTGGAAGTTTCTTTCTCCAGTGTTTTGAAATCCCATGATTCTAGGTCTTAATGTAGTTCTTTTTCATGCATTTTTGTGTGTACATACTCAGTAGAGTCTAAACTTGGCAACTCGTGACCTGTAGTTATTTTTTCAAATATAAAGTTCACTAACTCATTTAATAAACATTTAAAGCCTATTGATAGAATTTACTAATTTTCTTATGGTAAATCAAAGTTGCATAAATTATAGTTGCATATATTTATGGGGTACAAAGTAATGTTATGCTTTACAGGTGTGATGTGGAATAATTAAATCAAGCTAATTGACATATCTTTCATTTCAAATCTTTATTTTTTGTGGTGAGAACATTTGAAACTTACTCTTAATAGTCTTAAAATGTACAATACACTATTATTACCTATATTCACCATGATGTATAATAAATTTCAAAATAAAAATAAAACCTTATTTCCCCTAAGACTTTGTACGTCTTGCCCATCGTCTCCCTCTGTTAACTACCATTCTACTCTCTGATTCTGATTATGTGTTGTTGCAAATGACAGAATTTCTTGCTTTTTAAGGCTGAATAGTATTCTGTTGTATGTATATGTATATATGTAAATATACATACACATATACATATATACACACATATTTTCTTTATCCATTCATCCATTGATGGACATCTAGGTTGATTTTATAACTTGACTATTGTGACAGTGTTAGAATGAATATAGTAGTGTAGATAACTCTCTCATTCTGATTTCTCATTTTTCAGGTAAATATCCAGATGTGTCCAGAAGAATATCCCATGATAATTTTATTTTTAGGTTTTTGAGGAACTTCCCTCCTGTTTTCCGTAATAACTTTCCTAGTCTACATTACTACCAACAGTGTGCTAGGGTCCTGTTTCTCCACATCTTCCCAAACACATTACTTTTTGTCTTTTTCATAGTAGCCATTCTAACTGATGTGAGGTTAGAAAAATCTCATTGTGATTTTTTTTGAGAGTTGTTTGTCTGTTTGTTGAGACAGTCTCACTGTGTAGCCCAGGCTGGCCCCAAACTCACTATCCCCCTGCCTCAGCCTCCTGAGTGTTGGGATTACAGACATAGACCACCACACCCAGCTTATGTGTTGTCTTTTGGTAAGTGTCTGTTCAGGTCTTTGCCCATTTCTTAATCAGATTATTTGCTTGCTTGCTATGGAAATGAGTTCCTTCTATATTTAGGCTGTTAGCCCATTTTCCAATATATGGCTTGCAGATGCTTTGAATCCAAAAATTACCTCTTCACACTATTGTTTGCTTTATGTGCAGAAGCTTTTTAGTTTGACAAAACCCCATTTGTCTATTTTTTGCTTTTGCTGCCTGTGGTTTTGGGATTAAATTTACAAAATCATTGCTCAGACAAATGTCATGTAGCTTTTCTCCCATATTTTTTCTAGTGGTTTTATTAAAGTTTCAAGTCTTTTGTTTAAGTATTTAATTCATTTTGAGGTATTTTTTGCATATAAGGGTCCAGTTTCATCCTACTGCAAATAGATACTTGTTTTCCCAGCAGTATTTACTGGTTGTTCACTTTAGTTCCAGAAAGTGTTCTGTAATCATTTCTTTGATAATCCCCTCTCTCCATTTCCTCTGTCCTTTCTTACAAACAGACGGGGAACTTCGTTGCTAATCCTAGAATATCATCCTCTCCTTTTTCTATTTTTGTTCTTTTGAAAAGATTCTCTCAATTTTACCATCCACCTTGTCTTTTGAATTTTTACGTCTGCTGCCAAAATTTTAATTTCCTAGAACTTATTTTTGGTTTCCAGTAATAATTTTTAAAAACTCTTCTTGTTTAATGACTACAGTATCTTCCACTATCTCTCTTGAGTGTCTCATTTAAAACTTTGATGTTTTGTTCTTTTGCTGCTTTGTTTCTGTTGCCTCTAGGTTTTTCTTTGTCTTTGTTTTTTTCATGTTCCTTTTTATCCTTAAAGTCTTTGCTTAGATACCTTTGATATGGTACTAAAATGTTCATCAGAAGCTCCATGCATGAGCAGGGCCTCTGATTCACACACTGGTAGATTTCACTATAGGTTAAACTAGCAGAGCCATATGAGAAGGTCCTGCCTGTCCTGATCCTTTAGGCTGGCCATTTTTCTTAAAATGGCCTCGTTCAGTCCCTGCCCAGGAGCTTTGAGCCTGGCTGTCAGCATGCACAGAACCCAGCACCTGGGAGGAAAATCTTATGCAGATATTCAGAGGGTCCTGTCTGCAGCCGTACCTGCACTCGATCCTACAGGTGTCATTTGAAGCCTCTGATCCCCTCAGCCCTCCAGGGGCCTGGTACCCATTAGCCTGCCTCTAGGCTTTGTTGCAACTGTCTCCCACTTTCCCAAGGACCACTTACTAGTCTAGCTACTTTACAGCCTCCAAACTTTTTGTTGTTGTTGTTGTTGTTGTTTTAACTGTCATCTCTTCCGTTCTGTGATTTCTTCCATTCTTGTTGCTTTAATTATAGTGGGATTTTAGGAGGAACAAGGCCCATGTTTATCTGCTATGGTCAGCAGGGTCCCAACATACTCTCTGTTCTTCAGGAATCTGTGTTAGTGAAGTTAACAGCTGCCCTGCCGCTGCAGAGCTGAGTAACACTAGGAAACATGGTGGCTCTGCCCATCCTACATTTGCAAAAACAAATGAAGGTGTGTTAGTTGGAGAGTAACCTTTACATTGCTTCTAATAGCGCAAAGCTTTGCCTAAAAGTACTTGTTGCTTTGGTAACAAATTGGGCATTTACAATATGGTGATGTGAGCTGCAATTTTTTATAATAAGTATCTTCATGTGTTCTAAATTGTTTAAGAGGAAAAGGATATAATAAAAGAAAAAAAAAATCCTCTCCACCCAGGAAAGTGATTTCAACTAATCAGTGCCAATTTCCCCCACTCCTTTGCATCATCATTCTTATGTGGTTATATATCTTTGATAAGTCACAGAGTATGTACTGATAGCCTTAAAAAATATTTAATATTCTCATTCAGGTTATTGAATATCATTAGAAATAATATTTTGTCCACGAGCTAATATTTTGATTTTGTGTGATAAAGTGTTAAGTACCAAGTTTATTGTTGAAATTATTTTTCTTTTCATTAGTATCACAATTATAGGTAACAAGTTAACAGAAGTTTTATATAGTACTTTTAAAAATACAACCCACTTTTGTAGATGGTTTTATTGTCCTTTTTTTTGTGTGGTGCTGGAGCTTGAACCCAAGGCCGGATGCATTTTGGCAAGCACTCTACCACTTCTCTAGCCCCAGTTTTATTGCCTGAACTAAAAATTAGAAAAAAATAAAAATAAAAAAAAAAACAGTTTTCATATTGAATTATCCAGACTTAAACAGTTGCATAATGGATGGTGATCATATTGTGGTAAAAACAATACCTTGAAATTAAAGTTGTCAGGGATCAGAGAAGTAAGTGGGTTCCAGGCACTTTCTTGTCTGTGTTTATGTTTTAAAACAGAGCCTGAAAGTTGGAACTACACACCCTGCAGCCTGGCGGGGGTGGAGGATGGCTGTGTGAGCCAAGGAAAAAAGCAGAATGGTGGATGACTTTAGTGACAATGGAAAAGGTTTAGGGGTACTGGTGCATCTCTTCCTGTGAAAGAAAGCTACTGGTTCAGGGAGTTTCTGTAAGCAGAATATAGAAAAACCTGTGAGTCAAGATCCAAAACCTTGGACGGGTGTGGTGGCGCACGCCTGTAATCCCAGCAGCTTGGAAGGCAGAGGCAGGAGGATCGCAAGTTCGAGACCAGAAGCAGTCTGCATAATTTAGCAAGACCCTGTCTCAAAAAAGTAAAAAAATGGGCTGAGGGTGCAGCTCAGTGGTCCAGCACTTGCAGAGCATGCAAGCACAAGGCCCTGGGTTCAACCCCCAGTACTGCAAAAAAAAAAAAAAAAAAAGATCCAAAAAGTTTAGGGAAAGCAGCTTTGATGTAAAGCAGGGTCAGGCTGGAGCTTTAAGAAGTGCTGTTCTGGGAAGAAGGAAGGATGAACTGGGGATCCAGGCAGTGTTTCTGATAGTCTGCAGCAGCTGTTTTCAGTAGCTGCCTCTACTGCATTGTGGACCTGGACACCATGGGGAAGGGAAAAGAAACCTTGATCCTTTGGTGGTAGGAGAAAATAAGCAACTCTGAAGTAATCAAGAACATTATCTCCTAGAGCTTGTAGAGTTATGCTTTATTAGTTCTCTGAGTCAGCTGAAAATGCTATCAGTTCTATGCCTTGACCTAGTTGATATTGGAATTGAAAAACACCCATCTTGCAAATTTTGAGGATTAAATTTTCTCTTGGATCCTACAAGGCCATTTTCATTTCTGAGGGTTTCTGAGTTGTGATAGAGGTACATTTCTCATTTATACGTTATATGACATATTAAATACCATGTTTGTTTTGAAGTTTCTGAACCACTCTGTTCAATTATTTGACCTGTAAATATGATCTTCAGTTTTATAATACAAGCTTTGCATCTGCCTTGTAAACTTCTTTGATTATGTTCTGTTTGTCCTTTTTAAAATAAATATCAATATATATTCTATTTTAGGGCATTTGATGTAGAACTGCTCTACATAGCACAGTTCTTTAAAATTCCAATAGCAGAAATTGCTGTCAACTGGACTGAAATTGAAGGTGAGTATATTGTTTATTTACAGCTGATCTTTAGTCAGCCAAAGAAGAGACATCAGACAATGCGGCTGTCTGGTAAAGTCTGCTGTGTTTAGGTTATCCTCTCTCCTTCAGCAGGACCTTCTCAGCTCTCTTGACACAGAGAGCCAGTTCCCCTCATCCTCTCCATGTGAATTGCTTCTTCTGTATTTTTCCAGTCTCTTTTTAGGGTCTTCAGTCAGCCCGCTACCCAGGCCAAGAAACTTCAATTAAACCTTTTCCAGTAGATATGGTCATGGTGATTTGATGTTGATTGAGTACCTATAAATAACTATACATAGCTAAATAAGAAATTAATAAGTGTTTTTACTCCAGATATCCACAGTCCACAGTCTGTTCATAGCGTTTCTTCTTCTTCCTTTTCTTCCTTTTTTTTCTTTCTGAGATATGGTCTTGCTATTTTGCCCAGAGTGGTCTCAAACTCATGGGCTCAAGCAGTTCTCTCATCTCAGCCTCCCAAGTATAGAGCCATTTATTAAATGTTATCTGTATCTGTACATATATCCAGAAATTAAGTATCTCAAATCTTTAATAATATGAAATCTGTAATCAATCTTAATAATTCCTGTTCAGAAAAGCTTAAATAGCTCTGATGGTATAAAATTTAAAATATATTGTAGTTTTCTCCTTTGCTTACCATAAAATGAACCTAAATAATTTCATAATGTGGGGGCAAGTAACATAATCAGCTGGAGACTTTTTTCAAAGTCCACCTCTCTCCTGGATGCACATGGCCCTGTCTTTGAGTGTCATCATTACAGTAAGCCAGTATTGCTCTATATACTCAGATGTTTAAGATAGAAAAAGATTAAAAACCAGTGTGCGATTACATAAAAAGGATTCAAATTCTTGATGTTTGGCTGAATCGAACTGGAACTTAACTAATCCGCACTGTTGTTCACCTATAATCAAACAGGACTGGGAAGCAGGTAAAAGGGCAGTTCATCATCGGCCCTATTGATCTACCTATGTTGATCTAGGCTCAGTATTGACTATAGGGAGGTGAAGTGGGGAAAAGTAGAAGTCAGTTTCCTGTTTATGCCATTTGCTCATTTATATTACAGAGATAGTTGTGTCATAATGTGAACTACAGGTACTTCTGCTTCCTCCTTTGTGGAATGAAGATAATATTTGTCCCCTGGTTAGTAATACAGAAAACTACTAATTCTCCAAGCTGGGCACCATGGTACATGCCTGTAATCCCAGTGATTTGGAAGGCTGAGACTAGAGGATTGCAAATTTGAGGCCAGAGGCAGCTGTATTACTCAGCAAGACCCTGACGCAAAATAAAAAGTGAAAAAAGCATGGGAGTACAGTTCAGTGGTGGAGCATTTGACTAGCGTGCCCAAAGTCTTAGGTTCAACCCCCAGTACTGCACCTAAAAAAAAACAAAGAAAGAAAAGAAAGTCTTACAAAGTGTTTTGGTGGTAATGTTTTCAGAAGGCAGCTATTGTACAAATTCTGAGCAGTGAGAAAGGACTTTGTTGAAAATGAAGTATAATTTAAATGGTAATGAAATTTTGACCCTTTCTAATGATAGGTGTTCATTTATCTGTCAAGATACTATAAGTAATATTTGTAGGAATCCACTGTGATATATGGATCAGACATTTAGTTGGGCTTGTGTTCCTGCATAATCCAAGACAAAGAGGTCTGGACAGAACAGTGAAGCCCAATCCTCGGCTTCATTTTTCACCAGTAGGATTGGATCATTTATAGAAATAATCATATGCATACGAGGCCTGTATTTTAGTTGTTGTGTGTGTAATTATCACTCTTCATTAGCCAGCACTCAGTGTAGTCTTTGTGGTAGGCATTCCTGCCACATAATCCCTTTTTCCCTGTCACAGGCCCTCTGTAGTTTCACACTTTGGGTTAGCCCAAGTTCCATTGCACTTCAAGATGATTTTGAGGTTTTTGGTTTTGGTTTTGTTTTGTTTTTGTTCTTGTTTTGTTTTGTTTTGTTTTGGTGGGGGAAAGCTTTGAAATTAAAAAAAAAATTTTTTTTTGTCTAAGATTTCAATAAAATTAAGTGCTAGGAACTTACAAAGATTATATAGACTAGCTTTTTGTTGTTGTTGCTCTTATTCATGGTTCTTATTCATTTTGTTCTTATTCATTGAACCTAAGGACTCACTGGGCTGGGAGTTAGCTCAGTTGGTAGAGCACTGCGCTGCAGTCTCTGAAGTCCCAAGTTCAATTCCCACCACCACAAAAATGGGAGAAGGGCCTGGCAATCCACTCCCAAGGCAATCCCGAAACAGTCAGCCATTGAAAACCCTATGAGGGTCACTATGAGTCTGATGCCGACTCAACAGCACCTAACAACAACAACAAGGACTCACTAATACTATGCAAGTGCTCTACCACTGAGCCATATCCCCAGCCTGACTTCTAGAATAGTTTTAAACTGATATCTTTTCTCTTGAGTTTAAGTTAATTTATTTTAATTTTTTAATTGCAGGTTCTAAATTAGTTCCATTTTGGAGCTGGCTTCAGATGGGCAAGGACCTACTTTTTATACGACTTCGATATTTGACTGGTGCCTGGAGGCTTAAGCAAACTAGGAAAATGAATTAGGTTGTTTGAAGACTTGGATTATATTCTTATGCATCACTGTCATGTTGTCATGTGAAATTAAAATTTTAAATAAAGGGATAAACCTATTGTCATTAGCTGCCTTTGGGTATTTTGTTTTGTTTTTGAAACAAGGTCTCACTGTGTCGCCAGGGCTGGCCTGGAACTCACTATGCAGATCAGGCTAGTTTTGAACTCCTGTTGATCCTCCTGCTTCAGTTTCCTGAGTGCCAGGATTATAGGCAACACCACCATCCCTGGATTCTTCGAATAATTTTTAAAAATTAACTGCCATAAGTAAAAATAATAGAATAATGAACCTCAAAAAAAATCAGAATTTGATTGTGACATCTTAGAGAAACAAATAATAGTAATAATACTAATACCTGTTATAGTATGGATTTGAAATGCCTGCTAAAGGCTCATGTGTTGAAGTGGAGAGACGCAGTCTCACTATGCAGCCTAGGCTGACCTTGAACCTTCCATCGTCCTTACTCATCCTCCCAAGTGCTGGAATTATAGGTATGTGCCACCACACCCACCCCCAGAGCCTGTACTCTAATGACTGTGCTATGTTCATTACAGAAAGTATGAGAATTAGGGATTATATAAGTAGAAAGTTGGAGAAGTACATTAAATGTTTTAAAGATAAGGCTTCAGTGGGAAAATAAGATAAAAATGATTCTGGTTTAAACACCAGTGATAATAGTACATCTACAGTAGATGGAGCTCTTTGGAATCAGAAGTTATTTCTTATGTAAATTAGTATCCTCAACAGAGTGCTTGGCTTATAGTAAATAATTGTGACTCAATGAATAAACAACTTCCTTTGCTGCCAGATTTTGGGAGGTTATTATTATTTTGCTTGTTTTGTGTTTGGGTGCTGGAGATCAAACCTAGGTCTTTGGACATGCTAAGCAAGCCCTCTACCATTGAACTAGACCTTCAGCCCCCTTACTGCCAGGTTTTAAGAGCACTTAACTTACAGGAGACAAAAAAAAATTTAAAAAAAGACTATGCAAGTGGTAATAATAGCCAATAGAAGAAAAGACCATAAGTATTTATAAGAGATTGTAGTATAAGCCAAAAATAATATCCCTAATGAAACTGTAAGGCAATGAAATGATTATTTTTCTTTGTAAGCTAGCAATAAAAATGTGTATTGGAAGCATAATAGGAATTTTGACCAGCTGGGATTTGGCTCAGTTGTTAAGAGTGCTGCTCTGGCCTCTTCGAGGCCCTGGGTCTGATCCTCGGCACTGCAGAAATGGGAGAAGGGCTTGGCAATCCACTCTGGAAGCAATTACAAAACAATCAATCATTGGAAACCCTATGAATAGCAGAGAAGCACTGACATAGTGCAAGGCATGGCACAGTGTCCAGGAGTGTTTCCTTCTGTTGTACATAGGGTTGCTATGAGTCGGACCCAACTTGACAGCACTTAATAACAAGGAATTTTGAGGCAAAATTGTCAATACTTTTATGTATTTCATCCATAAACATTATTAAAGGTTTCTGGTATACTTGAAGGCAATTTACCTTTCTAAGCACAGATTCACCTAAGCTAAGAGTATAGAATAGAATCCGAGGTAATCAGAAAAGGTATATATTAAACATTGATTACAGAGCTTACTAGCATAATAAGCAGCAATAACAGGTGAAAATATCAGCAACTATCTTTTAAAGATGTGCAAGAAACTGACATGCATTTTATATACATTATTTAAATGAATCTGATCAACTATATCCTGCAGGTGTAATTACCCACACTTCACAAATGAAGCAGGATTAGAAAAATAATTTGCCTGAGGTCACACAACTAGCCAGTAATTATCTACAAAAATAAGACAAAGGAAATATAAAAGAACATGGGATGTGACTGAAATTGAGAGTATAAACTTACAGTCCGACAAATTGACCATTTCTGCCTTTTGGGATGAAAACTTTACATTTTTCCACACCTGTTACATGGTGGCTCTAGCATTCATTTGATTAATGCTCTTTTAAGCAAACGTCACTCTACACAATGTTACTGTAATTCAACTTTGAAAAGTAATACATAGGTAATATCTCTTAAAAAATGTATACATTTTTGGCACCCCCAGTATATTAATACTGCTGGAAACCTCTGTCCTACGTAGATTATTTATGTGGTTCTTACAGAATATTTTTATGTCAGGTTTATTTGACTTCAGTCAGTTTAGCTCAGTTGATAGAGCACTTGTTCTGTATGTTCTGAGGCTCTGGGTTTGATCCCCAGCACCACAAAAAAATGGGAGAAAGAACTGGCAGCCTACTCCTCAAACAACCATTAAAAACCCTATGAATAGCAGAAAAGCACTGGCATAGTGCAGGCATGGCATACTGCAGGCATGGCACAGTGTGAGGGAATGTTTCATTCTGTTGTATATAGGGTTGCTATGAGCACCAAACAACAAGTCATACCTGGACAATAATATTTCTTGACATCTATAATTCACTATCTCCATATAGTTTTGTACTTCTACCATTCGTAATTGATTCTAGTTCTATGTTCCATTTTCTTTATTCAGTTACAATTTCCTTAAAGGCAGAAACCTTGCCTTGTATTTGTGTGTCTCATAGCATCCTAAATTGTGATTCTTCAGTAAAGATTTCCCAAATGGTTAGATAATGCTACCATTTCAACTCACTCATCAAAACAAAATTATCTGAATGAAGTATCTATTTTATTGACTGCTAAATCCCCTGAAAGAGCAGTCTAGTGGGTGGCTTTGTTTTTGTGCAATCTCAAAAGTATCAAACCCACAAAGTAATAATTTTACTTTGTTAATCCCATAAGAAGTGGTACATTTGTCATTCACTGATTTTGAAGTAAAACTGTAGATATTATTTTAATGGTCATAAACCCAGCACTTTCCTAGATTTGATCCTTTCTAGGTTCTGATAGGAGTGAGGGCACAGAAACAACAGGGACAGAAGTGGTCCTTGCCTGAGTAGTGTCATGATGCACCTCAAAAATCCTCTGAGAAAATGAAGGATTTTCTGTATCTCTACCCATGCAACTCTGTAGTAACCAGAAGTGTGTGAATGGAGGACAGATGAATGTCACTGCTGATAATGCTATTATGGCAGGGAGAGCCAAACCTAAGCCCCAAGAGTCATAATGACCACAAAGCATGCCCCAAGTACCCGGCAGTGGGAATATATACAAATCCTCCAAAATGAAATTGTAGAGAAAGTGGAAGTCCTTAATGTAATAATACAGTAGCCCCTGTGAGCTGCAAGGAATGTGTGCCAGGACCCTCAATGGACCCTGAATCCGTGGATAGTAAGTACAGAATGCCATATATACTGTTTTCCCCTGTGCACATATACCTATGGAAAAATTTAATTTATAAATTAAGCACAGCAGAAGATTAATAGCACTAATAAAATAGAACAATTATAACAATATGCTATAATAAACGCCACGTGAATGCACTCTCTCCCGACCACCCCGCCTTCTCGTTCTCTCACATCTTGTGCTGATGTGACCCATGGCTGGGATTGACCACAGAGAGTAAAACCATGGAAAAGCGGGACTACTCCATGTATTTTGTCTAGTACAAATCATTTATCCCATCACTCAGTACATACCAAAGCACCTTGGCAGTAGTACATTAAAAAATGTCTACCTGAAGTAGTCTACTTAGAAAGAAAAGAATATGTTAAGCATTTAAATACCAATGCAAATAATATAAGGTCAAGGACCTTGTATGTTCTGAGGAAAGATGAATTTTTGCAGTCCAAAACAAGGAATGGTTCCCCTCCAATGTATCTCTGTGGGACTCTGCATGCACAAGACACAATTCAATGAAAGTAGAATCACCCCATCTGGAAGGAGAGTTTATATCCCATCAGTTCCTTTTGGTCTTTGTCATTCTTCTGAAAGAGAACCGAAATCCTCCTTGTTTATATTTTGCATCACATTCCTTAAAATCTGTAGAAATATTTTCTCAGGAAAGAACCAGCTGACTCACGATAATGATAGAATAACCAAAAAGAATGTACTAAGGACTTCCACTTCTGGGAAGATGGAGTACATCTACAGTTCCCTGTTCCTCCTACTAAGTTCAATTAAAAACAATGGAGATCCAGATCCAGATATAGATATAGATATAGATATAGATATGTGTGTGTGTGCGTCTTTGTGTCTGTGTCTGTGTAAATGTATATATAACAATATTTAGATTCTGAAATGTGAGAAGAGTCAGATTGGCCAAGGATCTTGAGACCCAAGGAACAACAAAATCCTTGGATTTTCTTTTCATCTCAAGTAACCCAGACTTATATTTGAAGCTGGCAAGTAGGAAAGGCCAATGAGTACAGACTAAAAAAGTCCCAGAAAATGCTTCCCTTGCCAAAGGATGAAGAAAGGGGCAGGCAGCCCGACATGATGGTGCACGCCTATAATCCCAGCAACTCTAGAGGCTGAGGTAGGAGGATTGTGAATTGGAGGCCAGAGGCAGCCTGCACAACTTCATGAGACCCTGTCTCAAAATAAAAAATTAAAAGGACTGGGGGTACACTCAGCAGTAGACCACCTGCCTAGCATGTGCAAGGCCCTAGGTTCAACCCCTCAATACTGAAAAAAAAAAAGGAAAGAGGAAAATGGCAGGTTAGCAAAATAAAAGCCCTTTAGACAATAACTGTTCTACTACAACTAAGTATTACAGGAAAATGAGGCTTCAACCCCACCGATATGAGCAAAGGGTGAATGAGAAGGCTACACTTGAACCCCATGAGATTCTAATTAAGTACTCAACCACCCTACTAGGATGACATCAGAGAAAGCCAAACAGGGAGCAGGACTTTCTTCCCTACCAGCCAGTAACGAGTCTTCCACCCTTGTGATATCAGAGGAGACCACCAAGGAAGTCCAGGTTTCCACCCACTCCCTCATTAGCAAGGTGCTGCACCTGCCTCCCTGGGGTGTATCAGAGGAGTCTCCTAGAGTCAGTCATGTGTCAGAGTTGGTCTTATTACCTCTGGTGCCCCAGAAATAAGGACAGTGACAAAGGCTGTGTCATAGGCCAGAACCCCCATACTCGCCCAACAGCAATTAGGAGAAGAGGCCAAGGGGAGAGCTGTACTTACCCCTACATTTGGCAATAAAAAGTAATGCTTGCCCTCACTTGCTGGTGTGGTGTCAGGAAAAGCCAGCTTACTTTTTTAAAAAGGGGGTGGGGAAAAGGACATGGCAATCCACTCCCAAAGCAATAACCCCCCAAAATAATAATCAGCCACTGAAAATTCTATAAGGGTCGCTATGAGTCTGACCAGCCTTAATGGCAACTAACAGCAACAGCAACAAGATCCAAGACGCAGAACATCATTTTAAAAAGACCAGATTTCAAAACAAAAATCTCTTGTCAAATCAAAAATAAGAACTATCTCAACTTGAATAAAAAAAGACAATAAGCAGTTATTAACACTGATACTATGGAGATACTAAGAATATCTCACAAAAAAGTTCAAAGCAGCCATTAAAAAAAAAAATGTCTCTCAGCTTGTCCTGCTGTGGAAGCTTGCATGTTGCTGTGATGCTGAAAGCTATGCCACTGGTATCTCAGATATCAGCAGGACCACCCATGGGGGACAGGTTTCAGCTGGCCTTCCAGACTAAGACAAAGTAGGGCAAAGGACCCAGCAGCCCACTCCTGAAACAATTGGCCACTAAAACCTTATGACTAGCAGAGAAACCCTGTCAGATATGGTCCTGGAAAATGAGCACCCCAGGCTGGAAGGCACTCAAAAGAGGACTGCAGAAGAGTTGCCTCCTCAAAGTAGAATCAACCTTAATGATGGGAATGGAATAAATCCCCTGGGACCTCCATTTGCTGATGTGGAACTACTCAAAATGAGAAGGAACAACTGTAAACATCCATTATAATTGTTATTGGGTTTTTGTGTTAACATCTATGCAGCCATCTTGGTTTTCAGCCACCATTTCATAATTTAAGTTTCTGACTCAAGGAAGGTCATTTCAAGTACTTAACTTGGCTTCTTGGTATTGGCCCGCTTTACTTAACCTATTATCCCATCAGGCCCCAGACTCAGCCCCTTTGGACATAATCTGATTTAAAAATGGTGTGGTCAGGGATGGTGCTGTTTGTGGCATCACCCAGAACCACTCCCCTAACTTCCACTTCAACTGGAAAATTCCACTCTACCCCCATATAAGGAGCCTTCTTGCTGTACCTTGCTGCTGTTCTCATTTCTGGAGGCAGCCACTTTGTCCTTCTGCTTATTAAAATCTCTCATGCAAGTTCTTGAGTGCAGAGTGGTTTTTGAGAGACACTTTCAATTGGAACATGGAATGTATGTAGTATGAATCTAGGAAAATTAAAAATCCTCAAAACTGAAATGGAACACATAAACTAATTAGCTATAGCCAACCCTCATCTTGTCCCCTAATTGGTTATTAAGGATCTCCCCTTGATTGGCTCAAATGTTACCTCTGCTTTCACCTACTATTTATATAGCCATCCTGATTGGTCCAGCCCAATCTCACAAGCTATAATATAAGTGGTTATGCCTCAAGTGCTGTCTGTTATGGTAGTTAAATCTGTTAAAGTTAGTTAAACGGGTAACCCAGAGGGTATAAAAGGAGTCCCTACTGGCCTTAGAAGGGGGCCATCATCACCGTTACCAAGAGAACACACTTGATCACGACCATCAGATAGAGAAACCCCGAAAACATGAGAGATGACAGAGACTGGCAAGGAGAACAGGGCTACAATCAAGACATCTATCAAGAAAGAAGACATCTAGCCAACAAGAAGACTGCAAAAAATATCAGCAGCAGATCACTGGAGATCTTCAAGCAACAGAGGACAGCCTCAGGACCCAGTGCTGGAGGCAGAAGACCAGGAGAGACCTTCAAGCAACAGAGGATTAGAAGAGCCTCCAGGCCCAGTGCCAGAGGCATAGCTACAGCATCAGTTCCTGTTTATTTGGCTGTTCAATAGAGTTATAGTGTTCATTTTTATAGCTGGCTTCCCGAAGATTTTCTAATCTCGCCACCAGTACTCAACCCAGTCCTGCAGGAAGATCCTGAGCCACTGGCAAGCAAGAGAAGGAGAAAATAAGACCCACCAAAAAAATGTAACCACAATAAACATCAACATTCTAGGCATCAGTGAGCTGAAATAGACTGGCATGGACCATTTTGAATCATATAATATATGGTCTACTATGCTGGGAATGACAACT
Source organism: Pedetes capensis (assembly GCA_007922755.1). Classification (NCBI taxonomy): domain Eukaryota; kingdom Metazoa; phylum Chordata; class Mammalia; order Rodentia; family Pedetidae; genus Pedetes; species Pedetes capensis. The sequence continues at coordinate 26,400 of VMDO01006860.1, forward strand.
TTAAGAGAAAAGGGGTTATATTCATCATCAAAACAGACATCTCAAAATCTGAAGTACAATGCTGTCATTGATAGAATAATATCCATATGCCTACAAGGAAGGCCAGTTACTATTAATGTTATTCAAATTTACATATCCACCACTAAGGCGACAAAGGAAGAAGTGGAAGATTTTTACCAGTTTCTGCATTCTGTAATTGATCAAACATGCAAACAGGATGCACTGATAATTACTGGTGATTGGAATGTAAAAGTTGGAAATAAAGAAGGTTCAGTACTTAGAAAATATGGCCTTGGTTACAGAAACAATGCTGGAGATTGCATGACAGAATTTTGTCAGACCAATGACTTTTTCATTGCAAATACATTTTTCACCAACATAAACAGCAAATATACACATGGAATTCACCACATGGAACATACTGGAACCAAATTGACTACATTTGTGGAAAGAGATGATGGAAAACTTCAATATCAGAAGTCAGAACAAGACCAGGTGCTGATTGTGGGTCAAACCATCAACTAACTGCTCATATGCAGATTCAAACTGAAAGTAAAGAAAATTAGAACAAGGGTACAGAGCCAAGGTATAACCTTGAGTATATCCCACCTAAGTTCACAGAACAGATGTGATGTGTTAGACACTAATGATTGAAGAGCAGACTAGTTGTGGCATGACATCAAAGACATCATTCATGAGGTAAGCAAAAGGTTATTAAAAAGACTGAAAAAAAAAAGGAAAGACCAAGTTACATGTGAAAAGAGACTCTGAAACTTCCCTTTGAAAGTCCAGCAGCTAAAGTAAAAGAAAGACATGATGAAATTAAAGAACTAAACAGAAGATTTCAAATGCCAGCTCAAGAAGACACAATCAAGTATTATAATGACATGTGCAAAGAGCTGGAGATAGAAAACTAAAAGGGAAGAACATGCTCTGTTTTTCTCAAGCTTAAAGAATTGAAGAAAATTTTCAGGCCATGAGTGGTAATAGTGAAGGATCCTACAGGGAAAATATTAAACAATGCAGGAAACATCAAAAGAAGGTAGAAGGAATACACAATCATTATACTACTACAAAAAAATGGTGGATGACCATCTCAACAGGTTGTATATGATCAGGAACCGATGGTACTGAAGGAAGAAATAGAAGCTGCCTTGAAGGCATTGATGAAACACAAGGCTCCAAGAATTGGTGGAATACCAACTAAGATGTTTCAACAAACAGATGCAGCACTAGAAGTGCTCACTTGTTTCTGCCAAGAGATTTGGAAAACAGCTACTTGGCCAACTGACAGGAAGAAATCCATATCTGTGCCTATTCCCAAGAAAGGGGATACAACCAAATGCAGAAATTATCAAATGATATCATTAATATTACATGCAAGAAAAATTTTGCTAAAGATCATTCAAAAGCAACTGCAGCAGTATATTGACAGAAAATTGTTGGAAAGTCAAACTGGATTCAGAAGAGAGTGTGGAGCCAGGGAGATAATTGCTGATTGTCAGATGGATTTTGGCTAAGAGCAGGGAATACCAAAAAGAAGTCTGTGTTTTATTGACTATGCAAAGGCATTTGACTGTGTGGATCACAACTAGTTATGGATAACATTAAGAAGAATGGGAATACCAGAACACTTCATTGTATTTTTGAGGAATCTGTACATGGACCAGGAGGCAGTCGTTTGAACAGAACAAGGAAACATTGCCTAGTTTAAAGTCAGGAAAGGTGTGCATCGGGGCTGTATCCTTTCACCATACCTCTTCAGTCTATGTTGTTGTTCTTGTTAGGTACCTTTGAGTTGGTATCCGACTCATAGCGACCCTCATAGAGTTTTCAATGGCTGAGTGCTTCGAGATTGCCTTGGGAGTGGATTGCCAGGCCCTTCTCCCATTTTTGCGGTGCTGGGAATTGAACTTGGGGCCTCAGAGACTGCAGCGCAGTGCTCTACCCACTGAGCTAAATCCCAGCTGCAGTCTCTGAGGCCCCGAGTTCAATTCCCAGCACCGCAAAAATGGGAGAAGGGCCTGGCAATCCACTCCCAAGGCAATCCTGAAGCACTCAGACATTGAAAACTCTATGAGGGTCGCTATGAGTCGGATACCAACTCTTCAGTCTATACTGAACAAATAATCCAAAAAGCTGGACTTTATGAAGAAGAACATAGCCATCATGTTTGGAGGAAGACTCATTAACAACCTGTGTTATGCAGATGACACAACTCTACTTGCTGAAAGTGAAGAGGATTTGAAACATTTACTGATGAAGATCAAACACAGCCTTCAGTACAGATTGCGCCTCAGCCTCAGCAAAACAAAAATCCTTACAACTGGGTCAGTATGCAACTTCATGATAAATGAAAAAATGATTTAGGTTATCTAAGATTTTTCTTTACTTGTTTCTATAATCAACACCTATGAAAGCAGCAGTCAAGAAATCAAAAGAGGCATTGCATTGGGAAAAGTTGTTGCAAAAGACTTCATTGTGTGGAAAAGCAAAGATGTCATATGGAGGATGAAGGTGTGCCTGACTCATGACATGGTATTTTCAATCACATCATATGGTTGTGAAAGCTGATCAGTGAATAAGGGAGACAGGAGAAGAATTGATATTTTTGAATCATGGTGCTGGAGGTGAATATTGAATATACTATGGACTGCCAAAAGAACCAACAGATCCATCCTAGAAGAAGTGCAACCAGAGTGCTCCTTGGAAGCAAGGATGGCTAGACTGTGTCTTATGTATTTTGGACATATAGTCAGGAGGGACTAATCCCTGGATAAGGACATCATGTTTGAGAGAGTTGTGGGTCAATGGAAAAAAGGAAGACTCTCAACCAGATGGATTGACACAGTGTCTGCAACAAAGGCTTAAACATAAAATAGACTGTGTGCCTGGCACAGAATCAGGGAGTGTTTCGTTCTGTTGTGGTGTTGGGGAAGGAGCCTAGGTCCTCAGAGAGTGGGGAGCAGCACTCTACCACCTGAGCTAGACCCCAGCAGAGTAAAGCCTGGCACATGGTAAATTCTCATTTAATACTTATTAAATGTATGAAGATTTACAAGGAATAAAAAAGAGAGGAGTAATGGGTCATGGATTTGGATTCATCGCAGGCTTTTGGTATCTCAAGTGCACAGCAATGGAGAGGAAAGCAATGCCTGCGTGTTGTGTTCTTTTTGGAAAAGTAGCACACGGTGGGGCAGGGAGTAAAGTTAACTGCCATATGCGGGTCGCAATGAATGAAAGCCGACTAGACGGCACCTAACAACAACAAGAAATAAGCATATGGTCATTGAAATTAAAAATGCAATGTCACCTTAAAAACTGAAGTACATAGATATAATTATAACAAAGCATATATAACACAAATATGCAGAGAACTACACAATGCTGGTAAATCATGGAAGTTCTAAACAAATGGGCAGGTATACACCATGTTCTTTGATTGGGAAACTCGAATAATAAAGATGTCAATGTTCTCCAAATTGATATATATGTTTAACACAGTTCCTAATAAAATCCCAGCAAGATTTTTAGTGGATGTAGACAAGATTATTGTAAAATGTATATGGAAATGTAAAAGAATTAGAATAGCTAAAATAATTTTGAAAAAGAAGAATAAAGTAGAGAGACTTCAAAACTTATTATATAGCTATAGGAATCAAGACTGTGTAGTATTATGGAAGGGTCAGACACAAGTCACTGGAAGAAGAGAGAATCCAGAATTACAAATAAGATCAACTGATTTTTTTTATGAAAGTACAATAACAATTTATTGAAGGAAAAAATATTTTCAGTAATTGTTGCTAGAACAATTAGATATCTGTTGACAAAAAGTGAACCTATACCTAAAACTCACATCTTATACAAAACTTAATTCAATGTGAATCAGTCTTAAATATATTAGACTTTTAAAAAGAAAAGCATAAGAAAAAATCTCTGGGACCTAGAGCTAGGCAAAGAGTTCTTATGCTTAACATCAATGGCACAATCAATAAAAGGAAAAATTAAACTGGACTTAAAAACCTCTTGCTCTACCTAAAACCCTGTTAAGAGAATGAAAGATAAATTACAGAGGGAGAGAAAACGTTTAAAAACCACATAGTCCAACAAAGGACTAGAGTCACAACTATAGAAAATCTCTTAAAATGCAGCAGTAAAAATGAACAGTTTAATTATAAAATGGTGAAAAGCATGAAAAGGCATCTATAAAAGAAGATATGTAGGCAATAAATAAGCACACGAAAAGATATTCAACAGCATCAGCCATTATGGAAACCTGAAACCATAATGAGATATTACTGCACTCCTATCAAAATGGGTAAAATAAAAAGTAGTAATAGCCCAAATGATGTTAAACATGCAGAGAAACTAGATCATGCATACCTTCCTAGTGGTCATGTGAAGTGGTACAGTCATTCTGGTAAATATTTTGGCAGGTTTTTGTTCTTGTTTGTCCCAGAAGTCCTTCTACAGTCAAATAGTTAAACAAAATATCAAGAAATGAGCCAGGCATGGTGGTGCATGCCTGTAATCCCAGTGACTCAGGAGGCAGAGGCAGGAGGATCACAAGTTCGAGAACGGAGGCAGTCTATGTAATTTAGCAAGACCCTGTCTCAAAAAGTAAAACAAAAAAATGGGTTGGGCATGCAGCTCAGTGGTACAGCACTTGCAAAGTATGCAAGCGTGAGGCCCTGGGTTCAACCCCAAATACTGAAAAAATAAATAAATAAATGAAAAATCCAGAAATGAATGAATAAATGAAATTTAAATTTAAAACAGCATTATAACTGGCCTAGAATTTGTACTGCATATAACTATCAAATAATTAAACTCCACATAAAAATAAGAATACATCTTAGCCTTAGCCTTCCTCTGGAAGGCAGTTTCACAGCTCAAACTTCTCTGTTTCCAACTCCTTTAATATGCTGGCCACTTCCGAATATGGCAGTTAACTTCACTCCCTGCCCCACCATGTGCTACTTTTCCAAAAAGAAGACAACACACAGGCATTGCTTTCCCCTCCATTGCTATGCACTTGAGATACCAAAAGCCTGCGATGAATCCAAATCCACAACCCATTACTCCTCTCTTTTTTATTCCTTGTAAATCTTCATACATTTAACAAGTATTAAGTGAGAATTTACCATGTGCCAGGCTTTATTCTGCTGGGGTCTAGCTCAGGTGGTAGAGTGCTGCTCCCCATTCTCTGAGGACCTGGGTTCCTTCCCCAGCACCACAATAATGAGAGAAGGACGTTGCAGTCCACTCCCAAAACAGTCAGCCAAACCCCAAAGACTATATACATGTCTATTAGGAGTGATGGTGTTGGCTATGAATAAAAGATACGTGGCATATGATACTATAAAACAGAGAATCTGACCAAGGCAAGGAACAAGATGGATTCTCTAGGAGGTGACCTTGAGCTGCCCTGTACAGCTGGGATCTCCAACCCCAGGTCGATGGCTTGTTAGGAACAGGATGCAAAGCAGGAGGTGAGTCACAGGTGAAGCAGGAAAGTTTCTCCTGTATTCCCTGACACTCCCCGTGGTGCTCCTGATACCACCTGAGCTCCAAGGGGGGGGATATATTATATTATATTATATTATATTATATTATATATATTGGCAGCACCCTGGATACCGATCCCACCTCATCTCTGAAGTTAAGCAGGGGTCGGCCTCATTAGTCCTTGGATGGGAGACCACCTGGGAACACCAAGTACTGCAGGCTAGGGAGAAGGACCTGGCAGCCCACTCCTAAAACAATCCACCATTGAAAAACCTATGAATGACAGAGAAGCACTGACAATAGTGCCCGGCATAGCACAGTGTCCGGGACTGTTTCCTTTTGTTGTAAATAGAGTTGATATGAGTTGGACCCAACTTAAGCGCACCTAACAACAACAACAACAACAACAACATATGTTACATTTTAAAAATCTAGTCATCTATTGATGAGCATCTGGGTGGATTCCACACCCTTGTAATTGTGAAGAGACCTGCAATAAACATGGAGGTGCAGGTGTCCCTGTGGTGTGATTACGTGTCTTTCTTTAGGTATATACACAGGAGTGGTATACCTGGATCATATGGTATGGATCTATTTTTAGTTTTCACTGCAGACAGTTGTAACTGTCACAGTTGTAACTTTCATAGAGGAGCTAAACAAATAAATAGGTTATATAATTTTATGAGAACCTTCAGCGGTATCTCTGTGGCACACGATCCCATCAGACCTCGGAAGCTAAGCAGAGTCCCACCTGGTTATTACTTGGATAGGAGACCACCTGGGAACACCAGGTGCTCTAGGCTTAGAAGAAGGACCTGGCAACCCACTCCCAAAAATCAATCCACCATTGAAACCCTACGAACAGCAGAGAATCCCTGACAATACTGTTTCACCTATTGTTTGTAGGGTCGCTGTGAGTTGGACACTGACTTGATGGCACCTAACAACAACAAAATTTTATGTAATGGTGTTGCTACAAAGGAAAATAAAAGCAACAAATAAAATTTGGGGACAATTGTGGAAAGAAGAAGATGACATTGCTTCATCATTTTCCCCAGAGCTGTTTCTTACTTCACAGGACTTATTTCTTCCAAAGATAGCATTTGTCTTCCATCCTAATCTTTGATTGCTCTAGATTTTTTCCAAGTGATCAGTGTCCATAACCCCAACACTCCCACTTTTGTAGACTCCCACTGACACTGTCCTACTTCTGAGCCCCTCTCACCCACATGGTCGCTGTGCTTCCTCATTTGTCCTCTTACCTCTTATCACTAACTGTTCTCCCCAACTGTTTCTGCTTGTAGCCTATGTGGATCATTATTCCTGGAATACACTGCCCACGTCACATTCTGCTCAAGCACTTTCCAATTCACTTTCAGTTCCAGAAGACTATGAGCAGTGGTGGTGCAAATCCTGGGCTTTCAACTCAGGCAGAGTGGAGTTTGAATTCTGTGTCAGCAACTTTGGGAAGTTTCTTTGTGCCTCAGGCTCCTCACTCCCACACATCTGTCAGTTTGCCACACTGTGGGGGCTTGTGTGTTGTGAAGAGGCTGAGAGCTCTGCCACTGGTGTGGCAGGTTACCCATGAACGAGGTTATCCATGGTGGACAGGTTTTCAGCTGAGCTTCCAGACTAAGACAGACTAGGGAGAATGACCTGGCGAACCACTCCCGAAACAACTAGCCATGGAAAACCCTATGAATAGCAAAGAAACACTGTCAGATAGTGCCAGAAAATGAGCCCCTCAGGTTGGAAGGCACTCAAAAGATTACTGGGGAAGAGTTGCCTCCTCAAAGTAGAGTCTACAGTGATAATGGAAATGGAGTAAAGCCCCAGGGACCTGCATTTGCTGATGTGGCATGACTCAAAATGAGGAGAAACAACTGGAAACATCCAGTAGTAATTGGAACATGGAATGTAGGTAGTATGAATCTAGGAAAATTAGAAATCATTAAAGGAGAAATGGAGCGCATAAACATTGACATTCTAGGCATCAGTGAGCTAATATGGACTGGCATAGGCCATTTTGAGTCAGATAATCATATGGTCTACTATGCTGGGAATGATAAACTAAAGAGAAATGGGGGTGCATTCATCATCAAAAAAGACATTTCAAGATCTGTCCTGAAATACAGTGTTGTCAGTGATAGAATAATATGTATACACCTACAAGGAAGGCCAGTTAATATGACTATTATTCAAATTTATGCACCCACCACTAAGGCCACAAATGAAGAAAGGGAAGACTTCTATCAGCTTCTGCAATCTGAAATAGATCAAACATGCAATGAAGACATACTGATAATCACTGGTGACTGGAATGCAAAGGTTGGAAACAAAGAAGAAGGCTCAGTAGTTGGAAAATAAGGTCTTGGTGACAGAAACGAAGCTGGAGATCACATGATAGAATTTTGTCAGACCAATGACCTTTTCATTGCAAATACATTTTTTCAACAACATAAACGGAGACTATACACATGGACTTCACCAGATGGAACATACAGGAATCAAATTGACTACATATGTAGAAAGAGACGATGGAAAAGCTCTATACAAAATGTCAAAACAAGACCAGGTGCTGACTGTGGATCAGACCATCAACTTCTCATATGCAAGTTCAAACTGAAGCTGAAGAAAATTAGAACAAGTATACAAGAGCCACGGTATGACCTTGAATATATCCCACCTGAATTCAGAGACCACCTCAAGAATAGGTTTAATTCATTAGACACAAATGATAGGAGACCAGAGGAGTTATGGCATGATATAAAAGATATCATTCAAGAAGGAAGCAAAAAGTTCTTAAAAAGATAAGAAAAAAAAGAAAAGACCAAATTAGATGCCAAAAGAGACAGTAGAACTTGCCCTTGAACACTGAGCAGATAAAGTAAAAGGAAGACATGATGAAGTTAAGGAACTAAATAGAAGATTTCAAAAGACAGCTCGAGAAGACAGAAACAAATATTATAATGACATGTGCAAAGAGCTGGAGGCAGAAAAGCAAAAGGGAACACCATGCTCTGTGTTTCTCAAGCTTAAGGAAGTGAAGAAAAAATTCAAGCCTCGAGTGGCAGTAGTGAAAGATTCTACAGGGAAAATATTAAATGATGCAGAAAACATCAAAAGAAGATGGAAGGAATACACAGAATCATTATACAAAAAAGAATTGGTAGATGACCAACCATTCCAAGAGGTTGCATATGAAGAGGAACCAATGGTATTGAAGGACAAAGTGGAAACTGCTGTGAAACACAAGGCTCCAGGAATTGATGGGATACCAATAGAGATGTTTCAACAAACAGATGCAGCACTGGAGGTGTTAACATGTTTATGCAAACAGATTTGAAAATCAGCTGCATGGCCAACTGACTGGAAGAGATCCATATTTGTGCCTATTCCCAAAAAAGGGGATCCAACTGAATGTGCAAACTATCAGACAATACCATTAATATCACACACCAGCAAAATTCTACTAAAGATCATTCAGAAGTGACTGCAGCAGTATATAGACAGGGAATTACTGGAAAATCAAGCAGGATTCAGAAGAGGGCAGGGAACCAGGGACATCATTGCTGATGTCAGGTGGATATTAGCTGAAAGTAGAGAATATGAGAAAGATGTCTATCTATGTTTTATTGACTACGCAAAGGCATTTGACTGTGTGGATCATAATAAATTATGGTTAACATTTTGGAAAGTGGGAATACCAGAGCACTTAATTGTACTCATGAGAAATATGTACGTGAACCAGGAGGCAGTTGTTCGAATAGAACAAGGAAACACAGAGTGGTTTAAAGTTGAGAAAGGTGTGTGCCAGGGCTGTATACTTTCACCCTATCTCTTCAATTTATATGCTGAGCAAATAATCCGAGAAGCTGGAGTTTATGAGGAAGAACGCAGCTCAAGATTGGAGGAAGACTCATTAACAACCTGCATTATGCAGATGACATACTCTGCTTGCTGAAAGTGAAGAGGATTTAAAACATTTACTGATGAAGATCAAAGATCATAGCCTTCAATATGGATTGCGACTCAACATCAACAAAACAAAAATCCTTACGACTGGATCAGTAGGCAACTTCACAATAAATGGAGAAAAGATTGAGGTTGTCCAAGATTTTGCTTTGCTTAGCTGTATAATCAACACCCGTGGAAGCAGCAGTCAAGAAATCAAAAGATGCATTGCTCTAGAAAAGCTGTGGCAAAAGATCTCTTTAGAGTATTGAAAAGCAAAGATGTCACATTGAAGACGAAGGTGCGTCTGACTCATGCCATGGTATTTTCAGTGGCATCATATGGTTGTGAAAGCTGGACATTGAACAAGGGAGACAGGAGAAGAATTGATGCTTTTGAATTGTGGTGCTGCAGATGTCTATTGAACATACCATGGACTGCCAAAAGAACCAACAGTTCTGTCCTAGAAGAAGTGCAACCAGAGTGCTCCTTGGAAGCAAGAATGGCCAGACTGCGTCTTACATATTTCGGACATGTAATCAGGAGAGATCAATCCCTGAAGAAAGACATCATGTTCGGGAGAGTGGCAGGTCAACGCAAAAGAGGAAAACCCTCCACCAGATGGATTGACAGAGTGTCTGCAACAATGTGCTTAAACATCAATAAGGTCGTTTGCCTGGCACAGAATCAGCAAGTGTTTCCATCTGCTGTTCATAGGGTCACCATGAGTCGGACTCGACTCCAGGGTACCTAACAACAACAACAACAGTCTCCTCAATTATAAAATTGGAATAACAATTCTCCATGAGATGACATGAGGATGTGTGTAAAGCACTTGCCCAATTTTAGGTCAGGGTAATTTTATAATAGGAGAGGGTTTGCTGCTCTTCAGAAATTGAAATGATCCTTGTCTCAGTCCCTTCATATTTAATAGAGATGAACTACTGGGTGACATTCTATTTCTTATTTATGCAACTAGTTTGTCAGTTCTCTTAGAAAATCTGAAGTTTCCATTCTCAAAATCTCAGGAAATCCTGCACCTTGGAGGCATTCTGGGCCGCCTTTATGATCTGCAAGTTGTGCCTTCAGCAAAATGCCTGGCCAATGAGACAAGGAGTGCTGAACTCCAGCCTACACTCTGCTCCGAGGCCATCCTGCACAGAGCTGCATTCGAAAATGGGGAAACGTAGGTATTCATGCTCCCTTCTTAAGGAGTAGCTAAAACTCACTCAACACCTGACACCTCCCCATGCCCACGCCCCTCCAATGACACAACCAATTGTGTGATAATCACTGTTATGTGTCTCTCCTAGTCAGACCGAATTGACTAAAGCTAGTGCTCTGTGTCCATATGACAAGTCCAGGTACCAGGTGCTTAGAGGAATATTCAGTAATGGTTACAGAATGAACAATAACTTCCAAGGAAAGTTCCAGGGGGAGGCAGAAAAGGCACAGAGTTAGGACATAGTTACGGATAAAATATATGAGGGAAACTGAAGTGACAGGTGTGTGTCAGTTACAATTCCTTGTTAAGACTCTGGGTGGAGCCTTTATAATGCTGGGTCAAAGATAAAGTACAAAAGATGTACAAATGAGCAGAATCTTTGCATCTGTGGATGACTATAGACATTGTCGCAATCTTGATTTATGCTGGATGTGTTAGTCATCTTTCCATTGCTGTGACAAAATACCTGAGATAATCAACTTAAAAGGCAGAAAGGTCTATTTTTGACTTATAGTTTCATAAGTTTTGCTTGGGGCTGTTTCTTTGGTGCCAACCATCCATCAGGGTAGGTGCATGTGACAGAGGACTACTGTTCACCTCATGGCTGCTGGGAAGCAAAGAGAGAGAAAAAGGCCCAGGTACCACCATCCTCTCTGAGGGCACCTTCCCAATGACCCGCAGTTGTTGTTAGGTGCCATTGAGTCAGATCTGACTCATATCCATTCTAAGTATAGCAGAATAAAACACTCCCCAACACTGTGCCAGTCACATGATCTTTTTATGTTTGAGCTCACTGTTGCAGCCACTATGTTTCTTCTCATTTTGAGTCATGCCACATCAGCAAAAGGAGGTCCCAGGGGCTTTACTCTATTCCCTTCATTAAAGTCGACTCTACTTTCATGCATCTCAACTCCAATTGTTTCTTAATGCCTTCCAGCCTGGGGGCTCATTTTCTAGCACTATATTTGACAGTGCTTCTCTGCTATTCATTCAGTTTTCAATGGCTGATTGTTTTAGAAGTGGGCTTCCGGGTCCTTCTCCCTAGTCTGTCTTAGTCTGGAAGCTCAGTTGAAAACTGTCCACCATGTGTGGCCCTGTTGGTATCTGAGATACCAGTGGCATAGCTTTCAGCAACATACAAGCCCCTACGGCACGACAAACTGACAGACACATTCCCAGGGACCTAGCTTCTTCTAACTAGGCCCCATCTCTTAAAGGTTTCACCATCTCCCAATAGTGCCACATGCTGAAGACCAGGCCTTTAACATGTGGACCTTTGGGGCACCTTAAATATCCAAACTACAGGGCTGGGCATAAGGCAAGTGCACAGAGCAGTGCTCTTGTGGGTAAGGAGGCTGCTCTTCCTACTACTGTTTCTTAGGCTGAGGGAGCTCATGTTCAGCCAAGTCCCTGCAATCTTCCTGACAAGGGAGATCTTAGTTCTGTTGTGGTTTGGAGGTCCTGAGCCAAAATTTTACTGGAGGTTCCACCACATCGCAACCACAGACTGAGTCTGGGTTCTCATACAATTTCCACAACCTAATGTTTTGGTAGAAGGTCCATTAAACAGTAAAACTGCTGTCAGTCAAGAATTCACAGGGAAGACAAAGCAGAGACTAAGGTTTTCATAACCAGAAGAGTCAGCTTTGGAAAAGGGAGGCCACACTGAGCCTTTTTTCTCAGGGATGACATTTTCTCTTTGTTGGAACTCACCAAATCTTACTGAAGTAACTTTCTATACTTGTTTTGAGAAATACACGATAGGAATTGTATCAGTAGTATATCTCCCTTTTAGGGGAAAAAAAAGTCAACCTGGTACCAACATTTCCTGGTATGTAAATGAGAATGTAGAGAAAAAACAGACTGCACACAAGGCTTCTACCAAGAGCCAAGAGAATTCCCTGAATTTAAAAAGACTCGGTGCCAGGAGCATGAGCCAGCACTGCAGAGATTACAGTTTCTTTTCTCTGCATTGCGTTCCTGGAAGAGATGGAAGCTGAGTGGACTGTTTCTGCTCTTAATACTATTGAAAAATAACACAAACAGACAAACAACGGCAACAACAACAACAAAACAAAACAAGAAAACACCAAAAAACTGAGCTACAAGGTATTAATGCTGAAGACCCAACTAGTTTATTTATAATAAAGTGCACATCAAACACAATCCTTAAACTACAATTTGTAGCTTTTGTTTCATGGGGTTTTTCACCCACAGAAATCTCCAACCTAACACCTAGCCTGGAACCTAAGTACAGGGGTCAGGTGTAGAAAGAATTTAAATCTGAGGCTAAAGCATGGTACTTAAGGTTCTACTCTGTGTTATTGGCTTTTTTTTTTTTTTTTTTTTTTTCAGGGAGGATGGTTTGAACCCAGGGCTTTGTGCATGTGCTCCACCACTGATCTGCACCTCTAGTCACTTTTTAAATTTTAAATTTTTTGCTAAATTGTACAGGCTGCCTCTGGCCTGGAACCTAACATTCTCTTGCCTCAGCCTTCTGAATAAACAGGGTTACAGGCTGTGCCACAGGCCAGATTACAATGTGTTTTAAACAAGGTCATTGTTCAGCTACCACAGTATGATAATGCAAAAACAGTTTGTGCCTGAAAGTGCTCTGCTTATAGAATTATAAAAAGCAGATCACTCCAGGCCTTTTGTTTACTTTTCAAAGGTATAGGGCCAGTTAAGGGACTGATTTCTGTACACTGGAGCAAGTTGAGGCTTTATTCTTCATTCACCTCTGCAGCAAATGCCTTTTCTGTGAAGCGCTAAGAGCTGATGGGGAATCAAAGGCCATTAGTACATCGGTGGCATTTCCTAAATGGCATTTTGGAGCGAGTTCTGGGAATCCGGTGACCTCAAGAGGCAGGCTACCTAGGGAACAGTCAGTCCGTGAGCCAAGGAGGTTGTACATTAACATCACTGTGTGCCCATAAGGTTGTATCTTTATTAGATTAGATAATATTATATACGTTTGGGTAAGGAAGTTACAATCCACATAATTATATGACTAGCTTGAACCACGACTCACCACTCCCAGTGATTAGATTTTCTTCTGCCAGTTGCTCTGGCACTGTCATGGGATGGGCGTAAGGATCCCCTTTACTCTCAAAAGCAAACAAGGAAGCAACAGCAAGTGACAGTAAACATCAGGGACCAGGAAGAAAGATTCAAGAGGGTTTCCAAGATCATTTGTTGGGGACCCTAAGGCTCCAGGTGGAGGATAGAAGTCTGTGGATGACAAGGGAGCGGGAGGGAAGAAGTGAGGTGACCCAGGCGGGCCTGGCAGAAGCCCTCCCCAACAGGGCGTGATCGAGAGCAGAGGACTAGCCAGGGGTCGCGCAGGAGAGCGGGGAGGATGCCCAAAGCTGGGGGCCCCAGCGCGGCAGGCAGCTGCGGGGCACATCCCGGCGCCAGTTCCGCGCACGTGGCCGTGGGTCCGGCCGCGCTTGCGTCCCCGCGCCAGGCCACGCCGCCCTCTCCTCGCCGGCTCCGGGTGCTGCCAGCGCGCGGCGGGAGGGGGCGGGGCGGGCCGGCGAGCCGGGCTTCCTGGCCGCTTTCCAGGTCGGCGCACTAATACGGGCGGTGAGGCTTCGCGGCTCCAGTCTGACTGACGCCGGCTGGGGCCGCCGCCGCCGCCGCTGCAGCCGCTGTCTCGGTCCCCGCCGCCGCCTCCGCCGCCGGGTCCTGCAGCGGCCGGGAACGCGCAGCCAGGCAGTGAGTGCGCGGCGCCGGGAGCGGCGGCCCGGGACCCACCGCGGGGGGCGGGGAACAGCCAGGCCCGGGGTGGGGGTGGGCTGAATGGCCTCGCGGGGACAGGTAAGCGGTGCCGTCCCCGCTGCGCGCTGGGCGCGTGTGTTGGTGCGTGTGTGTGAGCGCGCGTGCACAGCTAAGTTCTTCTTCCACAAGGGAAGTCCTTGGGGTCCTGGGGTGTGTGGTTTGGCTCTTTGTACTTTTCATCCCCGTGTGGCTCGGTGGAGCCTGTCTGGCGTGGTGTGGGGTGGCCGAGGGGCGGGAGGGGACGGCCCAGGAGAGTTGGCCGCGCGGATCTCACGCACCCAGAGCCGCGCGCCTTCCCTTCGCCTGCAGCGGGAGCTGTCAGAGGATCCGAGCATCCGAACGATGCCTGGCCCACGGCGGGGGCGGCGGCCGGGCGGGGCCGTGGCCCCGGGCGTGGGCAGGGATGCACGCCGGCCACCCGCCGCGGGCTTCGGCACCGCCAGGGGGCTGCGCACGGCTGACGGGCGCCCGGGAGCCCAGACGCGGAGCTGAGTAACCGTGCGCTGGGGCTGGAGCGCGGGGGCCGTGGATAAATGGGCGTGAGTGCGCGGGTGAGGAGGGTAGTAACCGTGACTCTTTGGGGGAGATTTTAAAACTCGCCAGGGCCTCGCTGGCCTTGCTGGCCTTCTGTCTTATAATCTGTTTTGTTTTGCTTTTGTTGTCTGTTTCCTCTGCTTACCTTTGAGGCATGCCAAGCAAGAAAAAAGAAAGTCAGGAATGTTGTCCAAGTGTCTCTAGGCTAGCGCTTGGGCTGTGTTCAGAGCCGGGATGTTTGTCTTTTCCTTCCCCTGCCATTTGGTGCCAGCTCTCCGCAGAAGGGAGGGGCGAGGTGGGGGACAGATACAGGAGACTGACTGACGCCGGCTTTGTGATCGGAAGGAGGAGAGCGGGGAGACATTTTTATGGATGGCTAATCGCTAACAAGTCCTTCTCCTCTTTAAGATTCCTTCCTCCTCCCGCCCTTGACCGTGGAAATTTGAAAGGCTCGTTTGGAAATATTTTGTTGAGTTCTTTCTGGGATAGAGTTGATACTCCTGAGGAATAACCTACAAATGATGTAGATGTTTTGGAATAAAATTGTATGTAGTTCAGTTGAATACACACTCGCGGGGTACTGTGAATTGCTTTTAGTGGATCCACTTTTTAAGTACATTTCAGTGGCTTGCAAGTGGCTTGCTTGGATGATCTTTTGGAAATGTGGTTTAGCAAGGATAGTGGAGCATAACTGTAAAGTCAAGGCATTTAATAATGCTACCTCCTAGGCAATAACTTAGCGAGTATTTGTGGCGTCTCCCTGGGTGGTGAAATGTGAATACTCCAAGCATGTCTCCTGCTTTAGTTTGGATCCCTGTCAGTGTGAGGGAATGTCATTGGATGTTTACATTTAAAAACTAGTGATCTATATTTTAAAAAGAAGAAAAATAAAACTCAAACACAGTCTCCACTCCAAATAGACAGATTTAATAAATGCGTTTTCCCTATCTTGTAGGAAACCATGAACATGATTTTGGACTGCTTTCAAGTTTGTGGTTATCCAAGGACACTGCAGATGAGAAACCTATGTGGTAGTTTATAAACGAGAACACTAAAAATATGATAACATGACAAGAGTTTCAAATAATATATCAGGAAAATAACTTTTAGTAGTCATAATCGCCTTCACTGAGGGCAAAGCAACTTTCTACTAGACAGCCTTCGGCCTCAATCTATTCTGACACCCATTTTTATGCTTGACTGGCTACATTTGTCAGGGTTGTTTTATGCTATAGTGCTTTGGTTTAAAGCTATGCTAAGAGAAGGCCAACATAGTCTTGATCTGAGTAAACTCACTTTTATCAGTACAGTGTTTACTAAAAATCAAAGACAAACTTTTGATGAACCCAAGTACTTATAACTCTTCTCACACCTTTGACATCAGTTGTTTAAAGTCAACATGAGCTATTTGACTTTTTCCTTTTAAAATCTGTCTTTGACTTAAATGTCACCAGTTAATGAATAATCACAAAATATTCACCCTATCAACTACTGCATCTCTGATTACCTAGGACACAGGTTGAAAAAGAAGAGGTTTTGGTTTTAATAAAACATTACTAACAATAGGTAAATTTGTTTATCCTTTATAATCATGTGGTCAGGCTGAAGGAGAAAAAAAATCAAGAAATTATTTCATAAAAATGAAAACATTCAGTATCAGTTTTGCAAATAATTTAATTCTGATTAATGAGAGTACAATATGCTTTACCAAGTTGGAAAGATGATGTTTAGTAAGTGGTCACTATAGCATTAAGGCAATCAATTACTTTATGTCTGACATCCCTGCTGTAATACATAAAATAGCAACTTCATAGTGTTTTGCATTAATATGTTGTAAACAACACTTATCCATAGGGTATACTCTAATTTAAGGGAAGGTAAAGGTTATGACAAATATTTTGGGGTTTTATTTTGCAGAACATACTACATTAACTTTAAGGTTGTAATGAAACGTAGTGCAGACTTTCAGCTTATTGTTTTGAGAATTTAGACAAAAATTCAGAAATAAGGACGTGTCCAGAACAAAACAGTATATATAGCAGTAAGTCAAAAGCATGAATCTTCTCAAATTGTTGTAATTCTAGGCTATTGGATTTGTATTTCCTTGGTTACTGTTACTAGTGAGTTGAAAAGTTGTCTAAAGGAAGAAAAAAAAAAAAAAACCACCAGAAAAGCAAACAGTAAATTCATAAGTACTTATAATAATATGAATGCTTTAGTGATGTTTTATGTCATCTTAGTGACTGTAGTGAATGTCTATGCCAAGTGTAGGGACATCCAGAAAATAAACAAATATTCCCTGGCAGTTAACTAACCTTTTAAAGTAAACATTATTGTAAATTATGTCTTTTAAGAAACCTGTGCCAACTAACATTAAGATTTCAAGATACTTGTTAGAATCAGAAGTTGTCACACTCAGGAAAGCTGGATGTTCTCCTTGCTTGGCCGTCTACATTCTGACACTTTATATTCTAACCCATGCTGAACACCAGTAACTCATGTCTGCCTTATACACTGGTCTCCTTGTGGTCAGCCTCAGACCAGCTGCAAACCCCTCTTCCAGGCTTATCTTTCTAGGTCTTCCGTACTTTTCCTGCACAACCTGGCCTTCCTTTTCTCTGCCCCTTTATTCACGCTAAGCCTTGAATGTTCTTCCCTGCTTCTTCACTTCCCACCAGATGCACAGATTCCCTGCTCAGGCGTTGCCTTCGTGGAATTTCCTGGAATGGATCTCATTCCAGGTGTGACCTCATTTGAGCTCCTATAGCTCTTTGCATTTTCAATTCTTGTCACGTCTTGTCTTGCATCGAGTTACTCCTATACTGATTTATTTCTTCCCCTCAGATGATCCTTACAATATCAGTCCAGAAGGGGACTGTGTTTCATTTACCTTTTAAAAATTCCTTTAATGCTGACCACAGTGCCTTGCAAAGAACTCAGTCAATAAATATTAATTAAATGACTAATCTTTTCAGTGAACCCAAAGTCTTTTCTGAAATAAAATCTGGAGAAGCATTTCCCCCATATAATAAGTCTTTAAAGTCTATCTTTCAAGAAGCCAGTGTTGAACTTCAGCTGAGGACTTGTCGAGAAGCTGAGAGGGGGGCTGAAACCCCTCAACCCAGTTGGGCCTCCTCTTGAATATTGTGGCTGAGCATTACAGTCAGGAAAGCTTCTATGATACTCTTATTGCATTAGCAATTTTCCATATCAGATTTACTAAATACACAATGGAAACCATTTAGAAAAGAGAGAGAGAGAGAGAGAGAGGGGCTAACTCTGTAGAGAGAGAGAGAGACAGAGATTTTAATGTGATGTGGCTACCACAATGAAACTCTAATGTGATTCCACAGAAAATTGCTAACACGATATGCTGACTCTCTCCTCCTACTAATAGCCACATAAAATTGATCCTGTTTTTAGTGTGTGTGTTTCAAACTATACTTGCAGAAGAAAAAGCAGGCTGCTTGTGAGATGAGCTTAGGTGCTATTCAGGTTGGATGTATAAAGGATCTTCTTATCAGATGTAGAAAGGATCTTGTTATCAGCCATGTCAGAGCTGAATCGCCCTTCTGTGTCTTGTTTGCTACATTATCCAACTATGCCAAATCCCTTCTATAACACATCATGTTGTATTCAGTAGAGTTAAAATATAGTCGTGAAAAACAGAACCTGGGTATAAATATTTTGCCTGGATAATATATTTGATTGTATAGTTTTAATTGGGGAACATTACTCAATTTGAAACTAATTTTGTAAGAATCAAAAAGGCTAGATTATAAAATGCAAATTCAGTTTGGCTTAAAGTGGGATGCCTAAATATTAAGAAATAGATTGTAAATGTGTGTGCACATGACAGTAGATGGTCAGAAGTCATAAACATGGAAAAGCCCATGGTTACTTGCCTCATTATGCAGCCTATATATAATTTAAAGAAAAAAAAAGTCATGAAATAAATCTCAGGGAGACCTACATACCATAGTTCTGATTTTTTCCAATGACCATTTTAATTTCCTTTTTACAAATACTAAATATCAAATTCATATTCACTCTCCCTCTCCTTCTTTCTCTCCCTCTTTCTCTCTTTCTCCTCCTCTTTCTCTCTCCATCCCTTCTTTCCCCTTTCCCACCCTCGTTCTGATTAGCAGATATCACTGATGGGATTATCGTTATATGACCATCTCCTTGGGGAAATTTAATATTTAATATTTGACCACTTCCTTTTCTTCCTTCTCAAATCTAAGTTTGAGGGACTGAAAATAGGAAATGTGTGTCTGTCCATCATGAAATAGTTGAGTGCTGCCTGGGTGAAAAGAAACCTATGGTTTACAGACCCTGGGATTACCAGAGATGAGCACTCACTCTAGAACTCCAGTTGCCAGGTACAACCACTGGACAAAGGAATCTGGAAGGTACATGTGTGCCCTTGGGATCACTCAGATGTGTCAGTGATACTTAGGATTCTAAGTAGGAGTGACAGCTTAGAGAAGGTTTGGAGGTGGTGGAACTGTGAACGCTGAGGAAGAACTTCAGCTCACTAGTCCCAGGAGCACATCTCTAGATAAAATGGACCCCTTTGCCTTCAAAAACATCTTTACTCCATGGGATATTTTCCTATACACAGCCTAATATTTTTCTCTTTATATCTACTAAATTCCTCAGAAGCCTGTTTTTGCTCTCTCTCTCTCACTCTGTGTGTGTGTGTGTGTGTGTGTGTTGATTTGTTTTTACAAATTACAGTAATAGTGCAATGGTTAATGTTGTTCTTGAAAGATTTTGTCCTAAATCCTTATGAGCTATTGAATATACAGAGCAGATTTGTAGATCTTAAAAGGAGAGTTTGGTGGATTGTACTATTCAACTGAAGTATTGCTTTCTGAACGTTTGCATCTAAATTTATCTGATTTGTTAGTACCATGTTTTAGGAAATAATAACAACCCAGAAAAAGATTTAAAGATTCTATCAGCTCTCCAATCAGCAGTAGAATATTTGACTTCTGCCATCACTTACACCTCATTATAAATCCATCAAATCTAATTGCTTTTTTCTTGGCTGAGAATCATACAGGAGAGAGCTGGAATTTGCAAGGAAGAAGAGTAGGCCATTTTAAAGTTGTGACATAAGCACAGTTGTGAAGGTTTGAGACACCGAAGGGTGGGGAGGGGAGTGTTCTAGAAAGCAGGTTGACAGATGCCAATATGGTTGTTTTTGTTGTTAGGTGCCGTCGAGTCGGTATCCGACTCATAACAACCCTACACACAACAAGGGAAACACTATTTTCAGTTCTCTGCTGTTCATAGGATTTTCAATGGCAGATTGATTTTTGGGAGTGAGTTGCCGGGTCCGTCTCCCAAACCTACAGCACCTGGTATTCCCAGGTGGTCTCCCATCCAAGTACTAACCAGGCTCGACCCTGCTTAGCTTCTGAGATCTGGCTGGATCACATGCCACAGGGCTGCAGCTGCGGGCACCAATATGGTAGACATAACATATTTGGCCCATGTTAGCAGAATTAAAAGCCACCTGCATTAGGACTTAGGAGGGCCTTACTGGGCTGGCCAGGAAAATACATCAGTACTCATTGATTCTATGGGAAAATGAATTCAGATTTCCAAATGATAACACAGAAATGGAGTACCACTTGTTCATAAAGTGGGACCACCAGTAATTAGTGGTAGGAGTGATTATCGTTAATGATGTGAGTGACTACTAGAAGCTAAAAATGGTGGTAATGGATGTGGAAGGTGAGAACATGTACTACACTAAACAGATGTTATGTCTTGTGTGGCTTTCTTTTTCTTGATGTATTTTTATCATTCTTTCTTTGTTTTCTGGCGGCAGTAGAATTTCATATTCAGGAATAGGAGTTGGATGAGATGTTCACCAAAGATGAACCTCAGTGTACATAAATACTTCCCTTACATCTCATTGACTAATTATGTGCTTGTACAAAGCAGTCATTAGGTGTTGGCTCTGTTTGCAAACAATGACAGTTGATACCCAAATATCATTTCAGAGGAGTGGCACCTTGTTTGTTTTCTATCATTGTATCTAAATTTATTGCAATATATTATAAATATACAGTGGTTTTTTATTTTTTATTTTATTTAATTAATTAATTAATTTATTTATTTATTGCGGTCCTGGGGGTTGAACCCAGGGCCTTGTGCTTGCATGCTCCGCTGGACCACTGAGCTGCACCCTCAGCCCATTTTTTTACTTTTTGAGACAGGGTCTCGCTAAGTTACCCAGACTGCCTCTGGTCTCGAACTTGTGATCCTCCCACCTCTGCCTCCCAAGCCGCTAGGATTATAGGCGTGAGCCACAATGTCCAGTCAGTTTTTGTTTTTTCAAAAGACTGTGCTGATTTTTATTTAAAGGTTTTAATATGTGAGATGTGAATGTAGCAATTGCTTTAGAATATGGAACCTGTACGTTTATGGGCCTTATAGGTTATTCCTTCAACCCATTATTTACTCTCTGCCTATTGTCTCTAAATTGCTTATGGGGGCCCAAACCAGATATGGGGACCTCATCCTAAAACAAAGTAACAAAACAAAATTGAAATCCTGGGCTCCAGAGTTTCATAGCTTACTTAGAGTGAGGGATATCAGGAAAGTAAATATCAAAACATTTCCCCAACAGTAAGATTCTTTTTCATCCACCCCGAATTAAAACCTATTTGGATCTCTTTCTTTCCATTTTTCTTATTAGGATGCCATTTTTACTGCTTGTGAGTTTTGGGTCCCTTTTGACAAGGATAATAATGATCCTACTTGAGGTCTGGGAATATAACTAGAGGCATAAGAGGAACAGAGATTCTTACAAGTTTTCATAACAATGTCGGGACATCAAGGATGTGCTGAGGCTGTGGGGCCCTGATACATGCTGCATTTGTCAGGAGGTCACTCCGGTTTTTCTGTGTGACCCTCTACTGTCTCAAGAGTGAATTTGAACCCCCAACAGGAAACCTCCCTCATCCCTTTCAGCTGGCTGGGTGCTCCCCTGACTTCATGGAGCAGACTCTCCCAATGGTGGTTGGAATAGCACCCCTTTCACCTGTGCAAGTGATGTGCTTTGGTTTCTGTCTTCTACCATGGACTGGGATAGCATAGAGTAAAGGGACCAGGCCTTTCTTTGACCCACTCAGCCCCTAGCATAGTGTCTCCTTCATCCTTGATACTCTGCGTGTTTAGTTACCTCCTTCAACTTCGCTTCTCTGACTAGGTTGGGGTTTTGTCTGGTAAGGGAAGGATGGGTAAAGAATTTGGATTCTCATTTGTAGGCAAAGAAGATCTATTCAGTTTCCCCCTGTGGCCAAAAGAGAACTTTTAAAGGGCTTGAATAGGAGAATCACATTATCAAAAAGATATTTGGAGGGGAAAAAAAGACCAATTGAAGGGGTGTGTACACTTCCAATGGCTACATTAACACCCAGCAAAGCAGGTGCCCTAGGCAGTTGACACTCTACTTCACTGCTCCTTGAGTGTCTTTGTTGTTGTTAGGTGCCATCGTGTGGGGTCTGACTCATAGCAACCTTCATAGGGTTTTCTACAGCTGATTGTTTTCAGGATTGTTTCTGGAGTGGGTTGTTAGGTCCTTCTTCCATTTTACTGTTCTGGGGATCGAACTCAGGGCCTCAGCATACACAGAGGAGCACTCTACCAATTGAGTTAAACCCCCAGTGGATGTCTTTAGAAAGTTAAAAAAAAAAAAAAAAAAAAAAAACCAAAAACCTGCATTTCCCAAACAGCAACCCATAACCTGGGATATTAGTGATTCTTCTCCATCAGTTTGCAGACTCCACCTTCTCGGTAGCCTTTGGCCAGAAATTCAGCCCTACACACACACATCTTATAAAACTTTCCAAGTTGCCCACATACCACTTTTTTTTTTTTAATTTACATGTTACTTATAGCTATTTAACACTTTTCAGGTACTGATACTCCAGTAGGTGTTCTATATAGCACCACTTTGAGCAAATAGACTATTAAATGCTCAGGAAGTAGAGAATGCATAGTATAATTCTGCTTTCCCAGAAATTAATTGTATCGCATTAACAGAACAATGGACTTTAGGGCAGAAGTTAGACTGTTTTCACAGGGCTTAATAAAGCAATGCTAATGTTACTGACGGCTGGGATTTGGCTCAGTTGGTAGAGCGCTGCGCTGCAGTCTCTGAGGTCCTGAGTTCAATTCCCAGCACCGCAAAAATGGGAGAAGGGCCTAACAATCCACTCCCAAGGCAATCCCGAAATGGTCAGCCACTGAAAACCCTATGAGGGTCGCTATGAGTCGGATACTGACTCGACAGCACCTAACAACAACAACAAACAACAATGTTACTGATGTCTACAGCTGTACCACTGTGGGGTCTGATCCTGTCAGATCTTGGAAGCTAAGCAGCGTCAGGCCTGGTTAGTACTTGGGTGGGAGACCATCTGGGAACACCAGGTGTTGTAGGCTTGGGAGAAGGACCTGGCAACCCACTCCCAAAAAACAATCAGCTTTTGAAAACCTTGTGAATAGCAGAGAAGCACTGACAATACTGTTTCACCTGTTGTACGTAAGGTTGCTGTGAGTCAGACACAAACTTGACGGCATGTAATGGCTCACTGGGGACGTCTGGGATGGAGCACATCTAAGAAATATGTGGCAGGGCCCATTAGTGGGATTTGCTGAGCTATTGAATATGGGGGGCTGGGATTTAGCTCAGTTGGTAGAGCGCTGCGCTGCAGTCTCTGAGGTCCTGAGTTCAATTCCCAGCACCACAAAAATGGGAGAAGGGCCTGGTAATCCACTCCCAAGGCAATCCCGAAACAGCCATTGAAAACCCTATGAGGGTCACTATGAGTCGGATACTGACTTGATGGCACCTAACAACAAGAACAACAACAACAACAATTGAATATGGGGTTGAGGAAAACAAAGCAATACAGTTTGCATCAGAGTGGCCTGAGTCAAGGGTGGCTCCAAGCTTTCCAGCTAGGCAGGTGGTTACAGAATAGCCAAGCTGCCACCTTTGACTCACTGAATAGTCATTGCATCTACCAGGATGATCTCTCCCCTCTCCCCATTTGCTGTTCAGTGAGCTTGAAATCATATAAACACTTTTGTTTAAACTGAGTCTAAAATAATTGCAATAGCTTTTGGACATGTAGTCAGGAGGGACCAATCTCTGAAGAAGGACGTCATGTTTGGGAGAGTGGAAGGTCAATAAAAAAAGGAAAATCCTCTACTAGATGGATTGACACAGTATCTGCAACAATGGGCTTAAATATAAAAAAGATCGTGTGCCTGACAGTGTCAGGGAGAGTTTTGTTCTGTTGTACATAGGGTGGCTATGCAATGGACCTGACTCAATGGCACGTAACAACAACTATGAATATCCTATTTATTTGTTTAATTATTCATTCATTTATGGATTTATTTTGCTTTGCTTCATCTGTTTCTCAGTTTATTTTTCTTCCTTTCTTTCCTTTTTTTTTTCTCACCTTTTTACTCCTACAGCAAGGCACACAGGACTAACAAATAGGGGTATGGCTCCCTTTTAATAATAGAAAGTAATACTACAATAGTTTCTCATTTCAAACTCCTTTTGCTCACATCCTCTCAGCAACTTTGTACAAAAGCTAGAGATTATTGTTTCATTTTATAGGGGAGGAAATTGCATCAAAGTCATGAATTTCTTGAAGATTGCTGTCAGTGATGGAATGAGCATGCAGACTTGTCTTCTTTGTGCAAATCCTGAGTTGTGTCTATTATGTCATTTTGCCTCTTGTTCCTGTAAGCACTAGTTAGATTGTGGGACCTTTCAAACTTGAATAATGATACACTGTACTTAAAAAGTGGTGTACAGGATTTCCAAGCATATGCCAGAAAGAATATAGGTTGGAATGCTAGAAATTTAGGCCATAATCTCCTCATGGTAATATTGCATTATCTTGTGAGTTGCCTCAATGTTCATTACACTCTTAATATTCAGAATACTATGTGGAAAAATATGCGGCCCTAAGTCTACCTTAAAAGTTACACAAACTCTTCAACATATCTTTTAGATTTCCTCTTTGACATTTAATACCTATTCCACTTCCCTTTCATTGTAAAGTGGCACGAATAAAAGAGCAAACTGGCAATGGAGACAGTCATTCCGTCTCCAAAAGAAGTTATGAGCAACAGTAAAAACTTTACCCAAAGGCAAACCTGTATTCCCAGCCCTCTGGACATGAAGACAAGAGGATTGTGAATTTTTGGCCAGCCTTGACTACATGGTAAGGACCTGCCTCAAAACCCAAACCCCAAAACCATAAGAGACAAGCAACAACAACAAAAGACTACTTTACCTAGTCTCTTTAATTTAGAAAATAATTTTAGGACCTGGGATGTAGCACAGTTGTAGAGCACTTGCCCAACATGAGCGAGGCCCTGGATTTGATCCCTAGCAGCACACAAAAAAACCAAAAAACAAAAACAAAATAAAAAATTTTAAATTTCCATTGAAACTTAGGAATTGATGTCTAATTGACCTTAGCATTCTAGCTGAAAAGTCAAATTATATCAGTTGCCAAGAGAACTCTGTCTCAGGGATGTAAGTGAAGATGAGTCAAGACTTCCCAAATGGCTTATTAAGCCTTAATTTCCAAAGATACCAGTTTACCTTAGCAACTCATATCCTGAGCACAAGGCTCCCTGGTATAACTGAGAGTCTTCATTTGCACCAGATAAATCACTTAGTCAGGGCCTTTGGTTTTATGTGAAATGTAGTATTGATACTGAACATGAGGCTGTTTTTGAAGGGTTTCTGATTTTGAAGTGAGATTGTATGTGGGTGTATGTATATATGCACACATGTGCATATTTTGTTGGATTTTTTTCCCCAATGAAATTTATTTTCACTTCTTTTTTTTTCTTATTATTTATTTTATGAGCTTTTATCAGCTGAGACTCAAGCAATAGTTAATGTCATTTGATCTGGACCACAGTGTACCCAAATCCAGGAGTAAGATAAAAAAATATATTTTAAAAACAAACTTCAAATATTCTCGTACTTAGTTGTGTAGTACGGGGTGAATTTGGTTAATCCAATAATATTTCCATGTAGTAGGTTCTTTTATACTTCTGTTGCAGGAGGGATCATGAAGCCACTTTATGAAAGAATGAATTTCACATGGTATGGATCTTCCAATTGATTTGAAGTCACGGAGATTCTGAGATATTAGTAAGTTTGTGCACAACTTTAAATATCAAATGTGTTAGTACATGAAAAGAAATTTGTTTTTCTGTTTTCTTTCGGAATGCTTATAGTTGTTAAATCTAGGAATATTTTTTCAATTTAATTATTTGTTTTGACTGGAGAAGTTTTATAGCTTGTATTATGAGACTGAGTCTGAGAAAATAAAGCTGAAAATATTGATTAAGGAGATATAAAATTGTTGTTGATTCTGAGAGAAAATAGATCTCATTTAAAAAAATATCTCGAGATTATTCCATACTTTTTCCTTTTTTCAGTGTTGAAGCAAGTGCTATTTTTAAAACAGTACTTACCTTTAACCCCAAAACCACCACCATCAGAGAAAATTGATATGTTTACATGAATCAGCATTTAGTGGGAGGAAGGATCTGGAAAGCAGGCTGAGCACTTGGGGTCTTGCAGAACTGAGGCTGTCCTCAGACTGTGGACTGCCAAAAGCAGATGAATCTACGTAATTGGGTCTGGGAGCGTGAATATTTCCCAGCATTTTATTCTATCAGGGATGCTGAGTTCTATGCACCAAGGGCATATTATTTTCCACCTGATAATTAAAGGTTATTAAAAAAAATCTCCCTAGTTTTGGCAGAAAGAGATTTCCTTTGTAAAAGTCCATGGAGAGTGATAAAGTACCCTCATTACAGTATCTGGTATGGAGTTTTTCTTTATTGTGATAAAATATACATAAAACTTGCCATTTTAATCATTTTAAAACTATAGCTCAATAGCATTAAGCACATTCATTTTGTCATGCAACCACTACTATGTTATCCATTTCCAGAACTTTTTCATCTTCTCAAACTGAAACTCTATACCCATTAAACAATAGTTGCCATTTTCCTCTTCCCTTCCCACAGCCCCTGATGACCTCCATTCTATTTTCTGTCTGTCTGTCTGTCTGTCTGTTGTTGTTGTTGTTGTTAGGCGCTGTCAAGTTGTGTCTAACTCATAGAGACCCTCAGAGGGTTTTCAATGGCTGATTGTTTCAGGATTGCCTGGGAGAGGATTGCCACATCCTTCTCCCATTTTTGTACTGCTGGGAATTGAACCTGGGACCTCAGAAACTGCAGAGTGGTGCTCTACCAACTGAGCTAAATTTCAGCCCATTTTCTATCTGTAGCTATTTTATGTAAGTGGAATCATACATTATTTATCCATTTGTGTCTACCTCATGTCACTGTGCACAATGTTTGCAAAGTTCATCCACATTGTAGGGTGTGTCAAAATTTTTCCCTTGTAATTGAATAATGTTTTATTATATATGTATAAAACACAATTTGTTCATCTGTTCATGGACATGTACATTGTTACCACCTCTCGGGTATTGAATAATGCTGCCAGGAACATTGTTTGAGTATCTGTTTTTAGTAGCTTGGGGTGTATACCTAGGAATGCAATTGCAAGGTCATAATGTAACTCTACATTTAAATTTTTGAGGAGCTACCAAACTGTTTTCTCCAGTTGCTAAGCCATTCCTACAAACAGTGCTGAAAGGTTCTAATTTTTCTACATGCTTGCCAACACTTGTTATTCTTTGCTTTGTTGATAATAGCCATTCTCATAAGGACAAAGTAGCATCTCACTGTCTAATGGTGTGGAGCATTTTTCTATGTGCTTTTTTGCCATTCTTTGAAGAAATGTCTATTCAAAGCTGAGTGTGGTGGCACATGCCTTTACTCCTTGCTACTCAGGAGGCTGAGGTGAGAGGATCATTTAAGCCCAAAAGTTCAAGACTAGCCTGGGCAACACAGTGAAACCTTGGCTCAAAAAGCAAAACAAAACAAAAAAACCCACACCAAACAAAACAAAAATAAAGAACAAAAACCTATAAAAAAAAGAAGAAGAAAGAAAAAGAGAGAAAGATAAAAGAAAAAGAAAAGTTTATTCAAGTGCTTTTCTCTTTTCCCACTTTTGAATTGTTTGTTGTTGTTGAATTATTGGAGTTCCTTCTGTATACTCCACAGTAATCCCTTATTGGATATGTGAATTGCCTGGAATGTGGGTGGTTTTTGTTGGTTTTGTTTTTTGTTGTTTTGTTTTGTTTTGCAGTGCTGGGAGGCGGGTGTTGAATCTAGGCCTCTTGCATGTTAGGCAAGTCCTTTACCATTGAACTGTATCCCAAACCCCTTTTTAATTTTAATTTTTGAGATGGGGTCTAAGTTGCATAGGTTGCCTCTGGCCTTGAATTCCTGATCCTCCTGACTGATTCTCTAGAGTCCCTGGGATTAGAATGTGGTTTTTAATGGGATATTTCTAAAGAAAGTTTGCATATTCTCCCTCACTTATGTATATACATCCTTCCACGTGTATAAGGGTAAATTATGTGAAATTTCATAAGGTGATGTAAATTTTTAAAAAATCACATATTTTAAAAAGTTCCCTTTTCCTAAATCCCACCAATCTTTGGTCACACTAATTTTAAGCAAATTGTGGTTAGATTAAAAGGTATCTACCCAGCATGAGAGATTATAGTCCAGTGTGTGATTTAATGGCCAATGATTCAATATTTATACTTCAAATGGAATTACAAAGGCCATTTGGGCTTTGTAGTTCTGGAAACTTGGATCACTGAGGAAAAATTAGCTGACAACTCCTAGAGCCTTTGCTTTTGCCTCTTGGTGTCCTCATTTAAAACTTTCATGTGAATTAAAAGTGTTGTAAAGCAGGTAGGTTATATATGAGAATTTTTAAAACTTGGTCCCAGTTCTACTTTTGGCATATCAATATGTTGATTGGTACTAGTAAAAGTTCAACAGAAAACTGTAACTAAAACCCCAAGATAATTAAAATAAGTCTAAGACATTTTGAATAGGAGAATGATGATAAAGATTTTTAGGAACGGTAGCTTAGAACAGAGAAACAGTGGGAATAGTGTAGAACAACAGGAGTTAATGTCAACGAATAGAAGTTCAAATGAGTTTCCCAACGTCCATTCTGTTGGCATTTGGGGCTTGTTTGGGGGCTGTCCTCTGTGATGTAGGATGTTTAGAAGCATCCCTAGCCTCTACTCAACTCGCTAGTTCCTGGTGGTACCTCCCTCTCTTGGTTGTGACAAACTGCACAGTCTTCAGACATATCCACAACTCCAGTGGGGGGTAAAAATCAAGCCTCTCTTCCATCATTGAGAACTGAGGTCAAGCACAAGAGCCTGAGTCAGTTCTTGCAGCAGGATGGTGATAAAAGGACAAAACAGGAAATCCTGAGTGAAGAAAAGGAAAGAAATTAACCGGCAATTAATATTTATTCAGCATTATATCCTGGATACCAACTGTCAGTACCAGGCATTTAATGTAAATAATAATAAATATTGGTTGAATGCCTATTTTATGCGAGGAATTAGAACTATGGAGATGAATAAGATAGTCACTGTCCTCAAAGGCTTTGTCATTCAATAGAGAGACAAATGAGCCAGCAAATTACAGTCCAAAGTGAAACTGGAAACATCTATAAGGTAGTGAGTAAGGAGATAATTCCATTCAGAATTACCTATTCAGAAGCCAGACAGACCTGTGATTTCTGATCTGGGTTTGAGGGACAGTAGCCATATTGCTTCTTGGAGTGGGTTGTGCAGGTGAGCGATGACTTGCCTGTAATCTTGTAGTTGCTAAACTGAGGCCCAATCTTGAGGCCAAGTTCTCTCCAGGCTGTCCCTCTGTCCAGGGAATAAAAGGCCCAGACCATAATTAAAGTTGAGAGGATTGCAGAGGACAATTATACATTTCCCTGAGGCTTGAGTAGAGTGATGAGCCCCTGGCAAATCCCAATGCTCTGCAATTTTAAGGACAGTTTATGTACATCACATATTGTTTTAAATCATCACAAGAGCCAAAGGATTGGGAGATGAAGAGCTAACTCTCACCACAAATCAGACTCCCTGGCAAGTTACCATATGTTGACAAGGCATTGTTGATTTTGAAAAAATTATATAGTAAGAGGCACATTTTCATCCTGTAGTTAACAATTGGGGTTTTCCCCCCCTCGAGTACTAGAGGATTGAACCCAGGGCTTCACACATGCTTTGCAAGCACTGCACCACTGAACCTCACCCCCCACAATCCCCCTTTAAAAATTTTTTTGATCTTGAGATACAGTCCCACTAAGTTACTCAGACTGCCTCTCGCCTCAAACTTGTGATTGTCTTGTCTCTACCTCTTGAGTTGCTGAGATTATAGGCATTTGCCACCATGCCCAGTGAACAACTAACTGCTTTATTAATCAGGAGTAGCCTTACTGTAATGGAACCCAGAGACAGATGGGACCATATGGCTTAATTTGCAGTTGCAATGTATTGCTTAATCTCATTGCAGCAGTATTTGCTGTTATGAAGACAAATACAATTATTCAGCCGCAGTTTACATAATATGTATTAACAGTAATGATGCTATTCATACATCCATGGTTATTTACATTTTAAATAGTTTACATTGAAAAACAAAGTAATATGCACCAGAAAAAAATTGCTAATGAATTTTATTAAAGTGCATCACATGTGCCCTGTAGCTCTGCTTTTTCTTTATTGGCCTCTGTCTTTAGCAACAAGAGTATTCAGATTTGCTGATGTCACTGCCCAGTTATTTGACTAAAAGTAATAAAATTGTTGACTGATGTGGGGCTGGGCTTGCTGCTGGGAACTGCTCTAGCTGTGAGTTGAACCCTACGGCTGATGACCCGCTGTATGGTGAGCATTGCTAAAGAGCCACCCTACCTGGAAAGAAGGCTTATGCGCACAGCTACTCTGAGAAGCCTTGAGAAAGGCAGGCTCAGAGATTTAAGGTCACGGCAGCTCCTTGCTGCTTATTCTCAAAGACAACGATGACAGCTCAAGTGCTCTTCAACAGCTCTTTATTGTGCTTCCTTGTCTGGGTTGATGGTCAGACTGCAGCTGCCATTGCTTGCCCTATGCACCATGCCTTCATACCCTTCAGAGACCAATCAGAAGCTGCCATGGACTAAAGGGTGATTGGATTAGGAGGAAGATGGGAATGTGGCATCAGAATGGGAACCAATCAGATGTTGTCCCTTAACGGCCCTATCAGGAGTTGTTTACTAATTGAGAGATGGCCAATCAAGTGTCTGAGGGGTTTGAGGAGGCAGTTGTATGCTAGAGCCATCTTAGCTCACTTGATGCCCGAAGGGCCCCGGATGTCGGGCAAAGGTTACTGCCCTGGGAACAAGTCCTCGTTGCCCAGGTGGACCAGATAGGCCTTGAGGAGTGCTACATCTCTAGGCCGTATCCCTACAGACTGAAGATTTTGTTCAGGATTTTTTTTTTTAAATGGTCAGTATGGTACTTTTGCGTGGCAGCGTCTGTTTTCTGATATGATTGCAAAAGTGTATTAACTTGCCAAGTATACACTAAAATCTAAGGAGACTCTTAAGATTAGGTGCAAAAGGTATTTTTTCTCTCAGTTCAGAGAAAATGATTCTTTGCTGTTCATTCCATTTAACCTTATTTGATATTTTGTTTTTGAAAAAAGTTAATATTCAGTGTGATAGTTACTTAATGATTTTTATATTTTAGTATGATTGAATTACTAAGGACTGAGTGACACACAAGAATAGCTGCTGTTGCTTGCTGTCACTGCCAATATGGGTTTGGAGAGCATCCCTTGGCACTGGAGCCCAAGGCCAAGACTATTCCTCCTTCCTGCACTTGAACTCTTCTCCAGCAGGAAATACTTATCCATGGTATTCTCATCTACAATTCTTATACTTCCACCCTCATATTTATCTTGGCTGTAGATGAGTTTATCTTCTCAGGAGCACATTCACCCATTCAACAAATACTAAACACATAATACATACCAGCCCTGTTTTAGGTGCTAGGGTACAGAGGTGAACAAAATGGTCAAAACTCTACATTCTACACTGTGGTAGGGAAAGGTAAGTAGTAAAGAAACAAACAAGCAATTAAAATACAACACAATCTTAGAAAAGAAAAAGTTAGAAGACTCATACTTCCCAGTTTCTAAACTTGTTACATGTTTACAGTAAACAGAATCATGTGGTGTTTGCATAATGATAGACATAGAGATCAATGGAATAGAATTAAAAGTCCAGGCATCAGTCTGAACATCTGTGGATAATTGTTTGTTTGTTTGTTTAATGCAGTGCTGGGGATTGAACCTAGAGTACTGCACATGCTAGGCAATACTCTACCACTGAGTTACAGCCCCAGCCTTTGCTTTCTTTGAGACTGAGTCTTGCTATGTAACTCAAACTGGCCTTGAATTTAGTATGTAGTCCAGGCTGTCCTCAAATTCACGAACCTTCTTCCTCAGTCTCCAAAGTGCTAGGATTACACGTGTGTAACCCACTATGCCTGGTGTTGGCTAATTGATTTTTGACAAGGATGTTAAGACCATCAAATGGGGAAAAGAATAGTGTCTTCAACAGGTGCTAAGACAAGTAGACAGCCACATGCTAAACAATGAAGTTTGACCCCTACCACATTCCATATATAAAATTAACTAGAAATGACCAATAATGTAAACATAAAAACTAAAACTATAAAACTATTAGAAAAAAATATAGAGGTAAATCTTCATGACTTTGGATTTGGCAATGGATTCTTAGATATGACATCAAAGCATAAATAAAATAATGAATAAATAAGACATAATTGAAATTTAAAATGTGCATTAAGAAATATTAACATGAAAGTGAAAATTTTTGGTTAAATTTATTCTTAAATATTTATAGTTTTTTATTTTCTCTTTTATTTTATGTTTTGAGAAAAGGTCTTACTATGTAGCCCAGGCTGGCCCAGAACTTGATGTGTAGATGAGGTTGGCCTTAAAGTCCAGTTGATCCTTCTGCTTCAAAGCCTTTCAAGTGCTGGGATTACAGGCATGCACCACCATACCTGGTCGTTTAACAGTTTTTGATGCTATTGTAAATGTTTTTATTTAGTTAGTTTCCACTTGTTTGCTTCAGGTAAATAGAAGTATGATTAGTTTTGTACATTTATCCTGTATCCTGCAACTTGCTTAATTCACTGATTACCTTAGTTTCAATAGATTTTGGTGGGGGGAGGTAAATTGTTTAGGATTTACTTCCTTTGTTGTTCTTTCTGTTGCCTGTGAATACAGACAGTTTTATATCTTCATGTCTAATATTTTGGCCTATTCCTTTTCTTGCTTTGTTGTAGTGGCCAGGATATCCATGCAATCATGAATAGCAGCAGTAAGAGTAGAGTTCCTTGCTTTGTTTCTAGTCTTAGGAGGAAATATTCAGTATTTTACCAATAATTGTTAAGTTATCTATAAGTTGTTGTTGTCTGGTACAAACTGTGAAATTTTCCTTCTTTTTCTAGTTTTCTGGGAGTTAATAGGTTTTTAAAAGTCATGAATAGGTCTTGAATTTTCTCAAATATTTTTCTGTATCCATTAAAATAATAATATGACATTATTATTATGTCATTCTTTTAATATGGTGAAACATGCAGATTTATTTTCAGTCTTTTATCAGTCTTGTATTTCTGCAGTAAATCTCAACTTTTTTTATACTGTTGGATGTGATTTGTTAAAATGTAGTTAAAGACATAGCATCTATGCTTCTGAGTAATATTTGCTTGTGCTTTCTTTTTTCTTATAATATTCTTTATTAGATTTTTGTATTGAGTTTCTATGAGTCTCAGAAAATGAGTTCAGAAGTGTACCTTTATACATTCTAAAGAGTTTGTATATTATTTCTTGTTTAAGTGTTTGATAGAATTTGTCAGTGAAGACATGTAAGCCTGGTGATTTCTTCCAGGGAAAGTTCTTAATTAAACCCAGGACCTCATGCACGCTAGCCAAGTGCTCTACCACTGAGTTGCACCTCCAGCCCCCTTTTATTATTCATTTTAAGACAGGGCTCACTAAATTGCTCAGGCTGTCTGTAGCCTTAAACTCACAATCTTCCTACCTCAGCCCAGAGTTGCTGAGATTTCAGGTGTGTACCCAGCTGTGAATACAATTTCTTTAATAGATATCAAGCAGTTCAGATTTTCACCTTCTTTCTGTGTAGATCAAACATCGACTTTTTTATTGCGTACACTTAATAAGAGTAGTCCATACCCTTACTAATATAAAGCACATTTCCCTTAACCTAGAACATTCACACTAATGAATTTGGATAGAAAAACGTTTCTGTCAGTGAGAACTACATGAATTGAGTAATTATAACTGCAAATTTAAATGCAATATACTTTTTAAAACCCAGTCATATAGTGCTGGGTGCGGTGACTCATGCCTGTAATCCCAGTGGCTGGAGAGGCAGAGGCGGGAGGATTGCAAGTTTGAGACCAGAGGTAGTCTGCATAATTTAGCAAGACCCTGTCTCAAAAAAGATAAAAAAAAAATGGACTGGGAATGCAGCTCAGTTGTCCAGCCCTTGCAAAAAGCATGCAAGCACGAGGCCCTGGGTTCAACCCTCAGTACCGCAACAAAACAAAACAAAACAAACACAAAACCAGTCATATAGTAATTTAATTTCATACATGTTTATCAAAAATATAAATTTTACTGTTTTTTTTTAATGAAAAGCAAGTTTCAAATTCTATATTATTCTTTTCTACTACTTAGGAAAATATTTCCCTTAGAATTTCCTAAGAAGATATCACATATTATTTCATGCGATGCTAGTTTTCAAAGAAATAGATATGAATATATTTTAGATTTCTACTCTGTAGCAGTCTGCTTTGAATAGGAGGTTGGGCTTAAGTAGAAAAAATTTTGCCAGAATATAGAATACTAGGAAGCAGTTACAAAGAATGATGACACAGATTTATGTAATCATAACAAAATCTCCTCAAGCAAGTTGCAGCATGATTAATATTCTAAAAATACCAAACTAATACTTTATTTTTGTGAGGCCCTCTATCGTGTATGAATGTGCAGAGTTAAAAGATCTAGAACTGAGCCCGAACTAGTAATAGTTACACTGAAGAGTCCTTGAGGATTTGGGAATTGTGGTTGGGGGTCAGTTGAGATTTAACTTTATTTGTAATGTCTTACTTTTTTGCAAGAATAATAGCTTGCTGTAGAATTTGTGTAATTACAACTGTAAAGCCCCTTGACAGATTTATTTATGACTAGAGGAGAAATGCCTGTAGGTTTTACTTTTTGTTTTAACAATTAATCTGAAACCATCAAAAACAAATTTGCAAAGCTATACATGGAGTTCTCTAAATCTGTCTTTTTCTCCCAAATTATGGCACAAAAAAGTATTGCAAGTTAAAATGCAATTTAGAATTAAAATCAAGCCAAGCGTGGTGGCTCAGGCCTGTCATCCCAGCAGTCGGAAGGCTGAGGCAGGAGGATTGGCATGAGGTCAAGGTCAGCCTGGCCTACATAGCAAGACCCTGTCTCAAAACACCAAAACTAATTAAAGTCAAAAGTTGTATATTACTCTGGCTACCATGAAAGCTTAAAACATAATTTTTATTTTTAATTATTTAATTCGTTTTTGTTTTTAAGTCAGGGTCTCATAACCCAGGCTGGCTT
The DNA here is from genome assembly GCA_007922755.1 of Pedetes capensis. NCBI lineage: Eukaryota > Metazoa > Chordata > Mammalia > Rodentia > Pedetidae > Pedetes > Pedetes capensis. The sequence continues at coordinate 62,137 of VMDO01006860.1, forward strand.
TGAGCTTGCAATCCTCTTGCCTCAGCCTCCTGAGTGTTGGAATTACAGGCATGCGCCACTGTTACTGGCTTAAAAACATAAAATGTTTAATAACATAAAAATGCTTATAATATACCATTCTTTAAAAGGAATATAAGGCTATCAATAAATGAATTCCTGTTTTAAAATATATGTTTATTTAGAGAAAAGATAAGAAAGAAAACCACAAAAATGTTAATTATTTTCTCTTGGATGAACAATGGCTATTTGAGTCTTTTCTTCCACAACTTTTCCGTACTTTTCTAGGTTTTTTTTTTTTTAAAAAAACATGAATTGCAGGGAAGGGAAGGAAGAAAATTCTTACCATTAGCAAGCATGCTACAGGGAGTACTAGTACATTTCTAAATGAGAATGGTAAAATCAGATACGTATTTTAGAAATCTGGCAATTCCTAGGTGGGATATGGGAGGAGTGGTGGGAGGTCAAAGGGATGGTAAGAAAGAAATGGTTTTGAAAGTTGATTAGAAAGTAAAAACCAGATTAGCAACAGGTGGATTGGAGTGGAATGAGAGGATGAGAGAGAGGTTAATTTTCTCCCTTTTATATTTGTCAGTTTAAAACAAAGTCATTTCAAATCTATTTTGTAACTTTGCATTACTCTTCAATTCAGGCCACATAATATAAATAGGAAATGACAATTCATCTCGTTCTATGACAGTAACTCAAGTTTAAACCCTTTGGCCTTTGTGAAGATGATTCAAAATAACCCAGAATCACAAAGTTCTAGGCCGGCTAAGAAAATGCTATTTCCTTGAAGTAGATTAATATCTGAATGTAAAAACCAAGATCCAAATCCTTTTAGTTATCTTCAGCCTAAACAGTTGCTTTGAGTAACACTTCTTAGACTAACTTAAAACAAAAACATAAACAAAACACCAAATTTTCTGTGTCTAGGATATTTTTCAGTACTAAGGAGTTGAGCCCAGGGCTTTGCATATGCCCTCCAGCACTGAGCTCCACTCCCAGGCCCTTTTATATTTTTTATTTTGAAAGAAGGCCTTCCTAAATTGTGCAGGCTGCCTCTGGTGTGCCTCCTACCTCTGCCTCCTGAGTTGGGGGGATTACAGGCATTCGCCACTGTGTGTGGCTTATGCCTAGAATTTAAAACTTAATCCATGTGCAGTTATTAGCAGAGCACCTTCTGTGTGAATATTTAAATCTTCAGCAAAGACATCTTTTTTTCTGGAATTCTATTTCACTTTATCTCAACAATGATACAAATCTAAAAGACCTGTTATTCTTGGGTAAAATCATGATTTATGTTAAACCAGTGGCCCTCAACAGATAGCAACAGGAGATAATTTTCAATATCTGGAGACATTTTTGGTTGTCCCAGTGTGGTGGTGTGGGTGCTACTGGCATCTCTTGGGTAGAGGCCAGGGATGCTGCTGAACATATTACAATGCAAAGGATAGTCTACACATGTGTCCAGTCCCAAATATGAGTAGTGCTCAGGTAGAGAAAACTGTGTGAGGGCCTTTGATGGAGACAAAGCTGCGGGGCAGCTCACAGTGTAGGTAACAAGGAATGTAGTTCCAGATCACTGTATTGCTCATGGTAAAGAAATCATTGTCCCTATGGGAAGAGAGGGTTGGGGGCTCATAATAAAGGAATGGCTTGGGGTTCATGGACGAAGTTGGAGGTTTGAAGATTTTGGGTTCAGATTTAAAGCTAACCAATGCTGGCTGGAGGTGACTGCTAGAGATGGAGGTGAGTGGTAGACAGGCAGACAGGCACTTTGGAGCCCCTTGCTGCCATAGCCATCCTTGCCATGGAAGTGCAAGAGAATGTGACATACTTGAAGCTAGCATAAATCAGGGCCAATGAGTGTCCTTGAGATGGTAAGATGTGTCAATAGGATCTTTGTTCTCTGTCATTGTTTTAATGATTTGGCTCAGGCTTCTCAGCAAGTCCTTGCCTGGGGGTTGAAGAGGCCACAGCATCAGGGGAGGAGCGTAGAGATCTCTGCTGGGCATCCAGTCAGTGTGTGGCCACACAAGGAAAGTGACAGATGAGACACACAAAGCATCAGGAAGGGAGTCGGCATAAAATACACAGGATCAGGATGACTCTGTAGAGGTGAATGAACTTTGAAAATGGGGAGGAAAAGGTCAGAAAGCAGAGAGGCTTGAAGGGACATGCAGAGCCAGAGAGGTTCACGGCCTCTTAAAAGAAATTTAACTTTTGGGCCATTCGTTGTTCTAGGCATTATTTTTCTAACTTTATAATTTGTGAATAGAAGATGCTCAATAAATACTTGTTCTTAACCTTCTTATTCATTTTTCTAAGCCTATTCTAGTTACAGATTCATATTCAAATTTTTCATTTTTTAAATTAATCTTCGATAGGACTTTGTCAAACCTGTCTGCTGAGAAGTATTGTTAATTTCACAGTGGGGACAATGTTATACATGTCCTCTAAAATTTTGCCTTAAATTAATAAACATATTTTAGATAATATTAGATAATATTGGATACATTTAAAAGAGTATGTGGAGCATTTATAAAAATTATGATGGAACATTATAATAATATTATGTCACTCTTGCTCAGAAGTATTAATACTTGAATTTTGTGTTTTCATTTGTCTTGGCTTCTAAAATTGAATTACATATGTATCTCCATATTTAGTTTTTGTTTTTATACTTTATAAAAATAATTTCATCTTGTTTGTAGTTTTCTAGGTTCTGCTTTTTCAGTGAACATTGTTTCTCTAAGATTAATCCTTATATGTTGGTATAGTTAATACATTTTTATTATTATATAATGTTCCATTGTGAGATTAATTTTATCATTTCATTTGTTTACCGTTCAGCCAATGGATGTTTTGGTTATGTGTGGTTTTTTGCTATTTTAAAGAGTGCTGTTATAAATATTATGGTATGTGTAATAGTTTCTTTAGAGAACTGACTGACATGCTTTTTTGAAAAGTATAACTGAACAGGTTATATACACAAATCTGTCTTTCTCTTTAATTTATCTATCTCTTCAAAAACCTCAAAAAATAATATGTTCCTATCATTGAACAATGATTATTAAAATCCAGTCTATTTTTTTAAAACGTTGGTAGAGACCTGATACATTGATTGCATTCATCATTTCCACCTGACGTTTGAAAATTAGTCCAGGTTATATGCCAGGTTGTAAAATCACTAGGTCTTATTATGATATGCAAATTTCAACTTTACAGATGACAACAAATGATTTTTAAAATGTTTTATTTAACTATTCCTATGAATTCTTGTTAATCACATCCTTACTAATATTTAGCATTTCAGACAAGATTTGGGCTTTCAACAGGAAGGCTATTAATTTAGTAAATGACACAAGGACATATTAATGATTTTTTACTTATGTTCTAATTTTATGACAAAAATTTTCTAGCCCAATAAAGTGCCAGTGTTTCTAAAAGACTAGAAATGCCTGAGTTGTCCTATACTGGTTTGAGATCATGCATAGAAATGTCTTTACATTTTCCTTACTAAAAAGTATGTCTTGCTAATTATTCTCTCTGTTTTACTGCTCAGAGGGGCAGCTATTGACCTGTATCAGTTGTGGCTTCATGCTTGATTTTCTTTTTATTCAGTTCTTGATTTTTTTTTTAAAGTTAAGCATCACTGAACAAATGATCTGCTAAGAAAAACTTCCACTTACTGAGAAGACAGTTATAGTATTCCTGCTGTGGCATGGCACATTTTATTTCTAAAACAACTGAAACTTTTTTTTTTCTAACAAGAAATGTTTAATTGCAACCTATGCAACCTATGCAACAAGTGCCCAGAAAAAAATCTGCTATTTCTTTTGATTAATTAATGTAGTTATATATTGTTATTGGCTGCATTTATAAATGTAAGTTGATATCATTTTTAATTGGAATTTTTTAATGTATACCTTAATGTGATTCATTCTGACATGCTTTTCATTGTGACATTTCCATATATGCATTTTGTTGTACATTATACATATAAGTTCCCCTTTACCCTCTTGTGCGCTTCCTACCCATCTCACCCCCCCCACCAAAGACTTCTCTTCCATTTGCTTGTCTTTTTATGCTAATACTTTTCTATATATCCTTGGGTTCCAGTTCTGTTTAAGATAAAAACTTTTTCTGTAGTGACTTTCTTTTTACATTGTCAGAACTATTACATGAATTTCCTAGACCATCTATAATAATACCATTCTTAGCTTTTTTATTATTATTATGTTCTGACCTTTGTACAGGATTTTTTCTTTCTTATAATTTTGATTCAGGTCCCACATATGAATGAGAACATGTGGTATTTCTCTTTCTGAGCTTGTGTTCATTCACTTAAAATAATTTTCTCCAATTCCATCCATTTTGCTGTGAATGGTATTATTTCATTTTTCTTGATTGCTGAGTAGTATTCCATTATGTATATGTACCATAGTTTTCTTTATCCATTCTTCCTTTGATGGGCACTTCAGTTGATTCCATATCCTTGCTATTGTGAAAAGTGCTGCATTGAACATGGAGATGCAGGTATCTCTGTGATATGATGACACATCTCCCTTTGGGTAAATTCCCAATAGTGTTATAGCTGGGTCATATGGTAGATCTATTTTTAGCTTTTTAAGATACCTCCATATTGATTTTCACAGTGGTTGGACCAATTTACAGCTCCACCAGCAATGTAAGAGGGTTCCCTTTTCTCTGCAACCTCGCCAGCATTTGTTATTTGTTTTATTGATCTTGGCCATTCTTACTGGTATAAGGTAAGGGTCTTTGGTTAGATTGATTCCAAGGTATTTAATTTTCTGGTGGGCTATCATGAAAGGTATTTTTTCTGAAATTTCCTTCTCTTCCTGCTTAAAAACAACTGGAAATTTTATGGAAAGATGTCAGTTTTAGACAAAAAAGGATTAAGTTTAAATAAACAGAAAGTTGGAAAGTTTTGGTTGATGTCAGAATGTGGCCTTTTGTATCTAAGGCTTAGTTATAGCTTAATTTAGTTGTTTTAATTTGCATTTCCCTAATGGCTAGGGATATTGAGCATTTTTTCATGTGTTTGATGGTTTTATGGACCTCTTCATTTGCAAACTGCCTATTCACTTCCTTTGCCTATTTGTGTATTGGGTTATTTGTTTTCTTGGGAATTTTTTTTTTAAGTTCTTTATAAATTCTGGTAATTAGACCTTTGTCTGATGTATAGGATGTGAAAATTTTTTCCCATTCAGTGGGGGTTTCCTTGACTCTGTTAATTGTTTCTTTTGCTGTACAGAAGCTTTTTAATTTCATGTAATCCCATTTATCTATTCTTGTTGCAATTTCTTGAGCAATTGGAGTCCTATTAAGGAAATACTTTCCTATGCCTATATGATGGAGTGTATTGCCTATCTTGTCTTCTATTAGTTTTAAAGTTTCTGGTTTTATGTTGAGATCTTTTATCCATTTTGAGTTAACTCTCGTGCATATTGAGAGATGCGGGTCAGTTTTCATTTTTCTGCATGTGGATGTCCATGTTTCCCAGCACCATTTATTGAAAAGGCTGTCATTTTTCCAGTTTACTTGCTTTGCTCCTTTGTCGAAAATCAGGTGGCTATAGGGGTATTGAGGTATTTCTGGGTCTTCTGTTCTGTTCTAGATGTCTTCAGGCCTATTTTTGGGGCAGTACCAAGCTGTTTTTGCCACCAAAATGTCAAAATGTGGCCTTTTGTATCTAAGGCTTAGTTATAGCTTAATTTAGTAAGTTGGGCCTTGTTGTAATTCTGTTGTTTTATTTGCTTGAGACAGAGTCTCTCTATGTAACCTAGCTGGCCTTGAACTTATGATCCTCATGCCTCAGCTTCCCAAGGGTTGGCATTGCAGGTGTGCATCACTATCCTTGGTTTCCTTGTTATCATTCTTAAGGATGAGAATGTCTTTTCTGATACTTTTATCCTGGCTAGGGTCATGTTTTCTCTTGGCTTTTTCTATTTGTCATGACCCTTTAGTGTGTAAAATTTACTTGTTCATCTAGATTCAGTAGCTAAATCTACAAAGGAAGGATTTTTGCTCTGCAGTATGACTGACTTCATTATTCATGAATATCTTGCTATTCATAAGGGATCCAGCCATGACTGACTTTGTAAAACACTTTCCTTATTTCTCTCTGACCTGAGTGGTTCCAATAGAAGCTAAACTCCTCTCCAGTTTAATCTTTCAACTCTGTGGTACAATCAAGCCTTGCCACAATAATGCCAATTTTCAATTTTAACAATACTCTCATCATTGTTGACAAAAACATTTCCCATGTGGCCTTGCACTCTGTCCTCCTCTGGGTGCTTGTCTGGCTTGAGAAGGTACAGAGCTCACTTACTCCAGTACAGATTCAGTATTTTGTTTTGGTTTTGATTTCTGGAATTCTTTCCCAACAGTGAGAATCTAAACTGCAGGTCTAATGATGTTCTTGCTTGTGTGATGGGGTTGTAGCAGTTAGAAGGAGTGGAAGCGGGGATGGGGTGTAGCTCAATGGTAGAGTGCTTGCCTGGCCCCTGCAAGGCCCTGGGTTTGACCCCAGCACAGCAAGAAAAAGGAACGGGAGGAGTGGATGAATTCAGAGTACAGTTCGTGTCTTTTCCTCAGTCACGCCATACCTACATTTTCAGGGAGATCTACCTGGAGGAAACTGTGGTTCCCTGGAACCTCCCAAGCTCATGCCTTGAGATGACTGCCTCTTGTCTAGCAAACCAGGAACGCTGTCTTGTGTGTGCCACTTACAGCTGGTGGGTCTCCTCAGGCCTGGTATAATGAAGAAAACAACATTGCTTCTGGGCTGCCACAGAGTTCTAGATTCTTTATAAAGAATCTTTATAAAGAAATCACTGTTGCCACCTGTATCTAAAATGTCTACAGCCATACCAGGGCTGGGGTTCGGCTCAATTGGTAGGGTGCTGCTCTGTGTTCTCGGAGGCCCTGGGTTCGATCCCCAGCAAAAATGGGAGCAAGATCTGGCAGCACACTTCCAAAGCAATCAGCCCTTGAAAACCCTTTAAGGTTCACTATGAACTGGATATGACTTGATGCACCTACCAACAACAACAACAGCCATACCTCCCTGGTGTCCAATATTGTGAGATCTGGGAAGCTCAGCAGGGTCAGGCCTAGTTAGTCCTTTGATAGGAGACCTCCGGGGAAGACTGGCTTGGGAGAAGGACCTGGCAACCCACTTCTGAAACAATCAGCCATCAAAAACCCTATAGATAGCAGAGAGGCACTTGACACAGTGCCAAGCATGGCACAGTGTCAGGTAGCGTTTTGTTCTATTGTATACAGGGTCGCTATGAGTTGGATCTGATCTGAGGGCACCCAACAACTATAACAATGTTTAAAATAAAAACAAATAAATCAAAGCAACATATCTCCTTTCCCTAAGCAAACCAGTTAGTAAGGCCAGAAATAGCCTTTCCCCCTAATTTCTTTTATTACATTTTTAAGACTGTCAATATTTGAGCAGGTTAATGGCTTTGTGTCCTGACTTGGAGTTCTTACTGCTTACACACGAAGATGCAAATCTGGGAAAATATTGTATAGTTGTGACGTGTGGCACAGCACCCAATGCGTGATTATTGTTGTTGTTGTTAGGTGCTGTCGAGTTGGTATCCAACTCATAGCGACCCTATGTATAACAGGTGAAACACTATTGTCAGTGCTTCTCTGCTGTTCATAGGGTTTTCAGTGGTGGATTAATTTTTGGGAGTGGGTTGCCAGGTCTTTCTCCTAGTGCATGATAGAGCCTTGATAAGTTCTTGTGACTGAATCAAAAAAAATAATGAAAGTTTTGAAAAGTACTTTGGAAGGCTTCTCAGGGGATAACTTTAAGAGATTCATAGAAATAATCTACTAAGTACAGAGAGAAGTCTGCAGCTATACCACTGTGGCTTCCAGTCCCACCAGATCTTGAAGCTAAGCAGGGTCGGGCCTGGTTAGTACTTGGGTGGGAGACCACCTGGGAACACCAGGTGCTGTAGGCTTGGGAGAAGGACCCGGAAACCCACTCCCAAAAAACAAATCAACCATTGAAAACCTCATGAATAGTAGAGAAGCACAGACAATAGGGTTGCTAGGAGTCAGACATCAACTCAATGGCATCTAACAACAACAAGCACAGAGAAAGATAATAAAATACTTTGGGTAGTGACAGGCAAAATGGCCATTCATTCTTTGGCAGTTTTGTATTTCTCAGAGGACCAAAGAAGAAGAGAAGGGAAAGTCATTTGTTGTGTTTATCACTGTGAACAACCGACTAGAGGTAAGAGTTTAAAATCTGGAGGTACCAAAACAAGTATACACATTTCAGGAGGTGTTACCTATGTGCTACTTTTTGATGTTGAATTGAATTATGGTAGCAGTGTGTAGTATGACCCCTAGTAATTGCAGAAGTCAAAGGTGACTTGTACTCAGATTTTGTCACTGGTGTATATTGAGTATTACAGTTTTAATACAGTCAATATGTATACATTTTTGGCACCCTCTGTATATATGAATGTTGTATTTATATTTTATATAAATGCATATATATGTGTATTTTTATGTGGTTCTGGGGATGGAACCCAGTCTAGGGAAGTGTTCTACCACTGAGCCACATCTTCAGCCCAGGAAATTTTTGAATCAGCCCTATAAGTATGACTTGGATGTTGACATAAAAGATATTCTAAATGAAAATAGAGAATAGAGAATAGAGACATTATTCTTGCAATACCAACAGCAAACATTCCCCTTGTTTGAACTAAACTTCATTTATTTTAAAATAGAGAGAGATTGCCAGCGAGAGAGAGCGAGAGAGAGAGAGAGAGAGAGAGAGAGAGAGAGAGAGAGAGAGAGGATATGAATAAATGAATGAAAGAATTTGTGTATATGTGTACATTAAAGGGAGCTCATTTATTCCTTAATATTCATCAGAGTTAAAAACTGGAATCCAAACTGTCTTCAAGTGACTTTACAATAAGGAGAAAAAGTTGAAAATGCCTAGTTACCTATAAAACCAATTTTAAATACCTATTTAAAAAAAAGAGAGAACTACCCACTTCCACATTTGAGACAAGCTATTCTACATGGCTATCATCTACTATTTAGAATAATACAGCTTATCTGTTTTTTGAAGGACATCCTGGGAACATTGTAAAATAGTTTTCATTGACTGCAGAACTAAAATAATACTGTGTTGCGTATAGAAAAGCTGGAACGATTGTAAAATTCTTAGGTTTAAGATATTTGGTGTTTTGATAGGCAAAGAGTTTATAAGATAAAGTGTCCTCAACACTAATTTGATTTGTTCTGCAGTTTGTCCAACATAAACATCCAGATCATGAGTTGGGCACAATATATTTTTGAAGTTAAAATTTATATTTTAGAAGTAGAAATGTAAAGTGAGATTTTCTTAATTCTGCTAAAGGGTCCAGATTGTTTCTGTCTAAGGAATTAGATATAGATATACCTACCTGTAGAAGTAATATTTGTAAAGTTTAACCATTAACTAAGAGCTGCAACATAGAAAGAGCTTTGTAAATATTTATTCAGTGGAAAAAGTTATTTCTCAAAACTGTGTATGAATCAGATTTTTGTAAATTGAATCATACTTTTGTGTTATGACTCATTTTGTAAGATAAACAATCTTTCCCAAGTTTATGTTTGTGGTAAACTCAGATTTTCATAGGTCAGAATTGTTTGGAGTGGGGACATCTTGTGTTGTACATAAGATCTGTTTTTTGTTTGTTTGTTTGTTTTTTAGTTTGTTAAGATACAGGAAGGTTTTATTTGTAAAGGGCGATAGTTATTGACAAATTTATAATCAATTCAATAATAATAGATTTATAAGGATTTTCAATTTGTAACTCATGAATTATTCATGATAGAATACTTGGCCTTGATTCTTATTCTCCTTAAGAATGTGGAATGTTTTATAAACACATTGAACTAGTCAGCTGGTGTGTCTCTGTAACAAAGAAATCAACCAAACCAAATTTATGGGAGGAAAGATTTATTGGGAGCTCACAGAGCATCACAATCCATTATGGTAGCAGAGCAGGTGTAGCAGTGGCAGGCAGCAGGGCCTGGGGCATGCAGGTCGGGAGACAGAGAGAGTGACCAGAACTGATGCTCTGGGTAGAAACCTCCAAAGGCCCAGCCCCATGACCTACTTCCATAAAGCTAGATCTCACCTTCCAGAGTTCCATAACCTCCCTGGAACAGCGCCATCAGCTGGGGAACAAGTGTTTAAACACATGAACTTTGGGGGACATTTTTAGACTCAAACCATGATAGTCCACCCCAAAGGCTCTTGGCCATCTCATTCAGTCCAACTTTAAGACTCCTCAAAGACTTAACAGTCACAACTATATTCAAAAAGTTCAGTCCAAAGTCAGTACTGAGACTCAAAGCAAACTTAGCTGTGAGCTCCTGCAAAACCGAAATCAGGTTATATACTTGCAACATACAATGGCACAGAGTCAGGCTTTCCATTCCAGAGTGGAGGAATGGAGGCACAGAAAGGAAAGACCGGTCCAAAGCAAGACTGATAAAGCCACTGGACAAACAAATTTTGTCAGTTCAAGTCTGTCATCTGGCACATGTGACATCATCTGGCATCTGGCATTTGGCATCTGACATCATCTAGGCGCAAACAGACTTGGGTGGGTCTACCCCCATGGCCCTGCCATTGCATCACACATGGCCCTCATAGCCTGGCTCCACTTCTTGCCTGCAGCTTTCCTTGGAAGACATTTCACGGTGCTGGCATCTTTAACATCTTGGGGTCTCCACTGTTGCTTAGGTTCTACCCTCAAAGCTTCACACATCAGCCTTATGGGGGCTCTCTGCAAGGCACACAACCCTCGTACACATTGCCTTGCCTAGCAGGCTAGCTTCTGGAACCTTGGCAGCAGCCTCCATACACCCTAAACTCTCGCATTCTGCATGCCTATAAAACAGCACCATGTGGACATTGCCTGGGGTTGCTGCTAGCACAAGTGGAAATGAGGTCTGTTGAACTGCTGCAGCCATACCCTCTGTGTTCCCTTGTAAGGACTCTTTTTTAAGTGTGTGTCTTGAAGGCATTTGCTTCTCAGACACTTTCTTTTCAAATGGCTTTGCTGTTTGACACTGGGAAGCTTACATGCCAGGGGATCTGGCCAGGTCCTTTTGTGCCTGGAGGGTATATCTTGTGCTGTTCTCTTTAATGGGACATATCTCTTCAATCCCTATAGCCATACCACTGTGGGGTCCGATCCCTTAGATCTCAGAAGCTAAGCAGGGTTGGACCTGGTTAGTACTTGAATGGGAGACTGCCTCAGAATATGAAGTGCTGAAGGCTTGGGAAAAGGACACGGCAGCCCACTCCCAAAAAATAACCAGCCATTGAAAACCCTATGAATAGCAGAGAAACCCTGACAAAAGTGTGTTGCCTGTTGTGTTTTGTCTGTTGTACATAGGGTTGCTATGAGTCAGACACCAACTGAACAGCACCTAACGACAACAAAAACATTTCTTCCATCATTACAGCTTTCCCCTAACTGGCCCCGTCTATGGTAACTTTAGACATGCCAGGGCTTTCTTTCTCTTAAACTGCATTTTTCAAATCCTTCTGCTCTGTCATTCTGTCTGTCTGTCTGTTGTTGTTGTTTTTAATCATAAATCTGGCTGAGTGTAGCAAGCAATAACCATGGCATAGCCCCAATATCTTGTTGCCCTTGTGTTATTTTGCAGTAATAAAAATAATTGTTGAATGAAACAGCTGGAGAGCAAAGTGGAGATGTTGTTTCGTTGGTAGATGACATTTGTTATTCAAGCCTCACTTTGATATTTGTGGATAGTAAGTGGCTGCTTTGCCCTCTCTATGCCATAGAATGGTGGGCCTGCAGATCTCACCCTTCGATTCTTAGCCACCAGCTATGCAGCTTCAATAGCAGTTGAGGGGGTCATGCGATCCCCTGTGGCACATCCAGCTGACAGCCGTGGAGTTGTGCAGCTATTACCCATGCAAACCCTTACCGGGCAACTGAGCCCATCCCCATCTACAGAGGAGGACATAAGGTGCTCCAGGGAGACCTCATCACTTGCCTAACCTCACACAGTTGACCTATGACACACGCCACAGTTCTCTCATAAAGTGAGATTAGAACTGCACGAAAAACCTTGGGAAATTATCCTAGCCTGCCAAGTGAGTGCATTTTTAAACTGATTTAAATCCTTCTACATGCAGCTCAGTTATCCTCTCGGGTTTCCTCCTAGAGCCCTCTGAGCTAAGAACTCTCTTCACATCCACCTCCTGCTTCTCTCCCCCAGTGCTCTTGTCACACTCTGTAGGAATTAACTGGTTGTGTTTTCTGTGCGTGAATGCTTCACACACATTCATCTTTCAAAGGTGCCTCACGTGGTTGCTTTGTTCTTTGTACTTTATACGAATGGTATAACTATACGCAGTATTCCTTGCTTTTCCTCCCATTTTCACAGCAAGTTTCTCGATGTACCCTCGAGACTGCTCTGTGGTAGGTAGTACAGTGAGTCTGGGCAGCCGTGTCATCAGGTGGCCGTAGTGGGTTAGAGGCCACAGTCTGTGGGCATTTAACTTCTCCAACAGTGGGCAGCTGTTGGGAGCCAGGTTGACACTGGTGGACAGACTTGGGCAGAGGGGACCTGCACTGTTGATGCTGGTATGATGGCCAGCTGGAGATAAACAAGAGGTCTTTTGTTCTTCTAGTGGCTAAAAACCTATAGGAATGAGAATGGAATAATATTTATGGACCTTAAACTGCTCTGTCTGGGTGAATAGAAACTATTAGCATAGACAGGAACCTAAGTGTTCCTGAGATTCTAAGCCTGATTCATTTTTAACACTTACCTTTTCTATTAACAATATGTCAAACATACTAGTATAGGAGATATTTTGTACATCTGTGTACCCACCAGTCAGCCTTATAAAAATTTTAACTTTTTGATAGTTTCTATTCTCTTCCTTCTCTGTGTGGAAGCCACAGTTATGAATGTGGTGTTTATCCCTGTGAAATTCTAAATTTAACTTTTCGGGGCCTCCCTTAGTGCAAGGGCTTCTGTTTAATGGGATGGGAGTTGTTTTGCAGTAATAAAACCTTAGCCACTGTACAATTCCTATAGTTATTTGAAATGTCACAGTAAGATTAGATTGCAAAGAGGCAAGGCTTTCCAGACCCTGGATTCAGGGTTAGTTGAGATTTACCCAAAGGACAAGGAGGGATGGTGACTTCTGAATGTCACTCAAGAAGGTAAGCCTCAGATAGGTGGAAGAAATGTAAGCATTAAGAGCACAGCTTTCCAAATTGTTTTGATTGTAAGACACAATAAAAAAAAGTTTTGCATTGTGGATTCATACACACCAAACACACGCACACTCACACACACACACAGCCACATTCTTGTGAATGAGAAGGTCTAATAAACTTATTTTAAACACTTAGTGTTACACTGACCCTTTGTTAGTTGGCCTGAAATTTAGTCTATTTTGTTTTGTTGGTTTTATGAAAGCCATTTTGTTATAATAAATTTATTTCATATACATTAGTAGATAGGAACCCACATTTAAAAAAAAAAGCTGAACCAGTTCTAGGTTAGGGAAATCTTATCATACCAAGGAGCAAAAGTTTTTTAGAAAACATATTTAGTTGAACTCAGCTGACCATTTTTATAAAAGACTTTTCAGTACCACTAGCCTAAGTATAAAGATTTATGCCACAACTTACTAATAACAAATCTCATGTAAAACTAAGCAGAATTCTTAGCTCTTCGGGGGTTCAAGTTCTTCTGTGTTATGCTGCATCTCTTCCCTAAAGCTCCTTGCCTCTCCAGCCATTGCTGTGAGGTAGCCTGTCTAGATTGAGTAAACACAAGTTGAACACAGTGACTTAACTATACTTCATAAATTCAAAATTGTTAAGCCACAAAATCAACCTTTCTAAATAAAACTGAGGGTAAGTCAAACTGCTAAATGAGAAAGAACAGCTTTGGAGCCCTTAACTCTCCTTTTCATCACAGTTTACCTCTGGACAATCAGAAATGAGGTCTATATGAGGAGCTAAGTGTTGTAAGTATTGCATTCTACTCATTAAATGCCATCAATTTTGTTTAACTAGGGCTGCCATTCATGCTTCTAGGAGGTGCTGATAACGATCATCAGAGCAGGAGATCAAATAGCACCTTTATTCAAAAGAAGTTTAAGGTCTGGGAGTGTAGCTCAGTGGTGGGACACTTGTCTAGCATGCACTAGCCCTGTGTCAATCCCTAACACCTCAGAGAAGGTTTATATAATGGGAGTCAGAAATGTGCAACTTTTCCTCCAGGGAAGCAAAGGAGAAAATTAATGCATATTAAACAATTAATTTAAACACTTTAAATGTTAATGAGGTAGCTTGTTTCTAACAACTGGAAGGAGAAAGTTTTGGTTTAGCCAGCTATTTCATAGAAGAAGAAATGCAACTCTACTTCTGGAAATTTAAATGAGTCTGTTGAATAACCATAAGGAATGTATCTTTTAGATGAGAGAGTGAAGAAGAAAGCCCATTTTTCAGGCAGAAGAACAAGTGTGACAACAGCACTTTTTAGTGTACACACTTATCTGTATTGATTGTGTGTGACTTGTAGAAAAGCAGTTCTCAAACTTGTACTCTGTGGTCCATTTCCACTTAAAAATTATTGAGAACTTTAAAGAACCTTGGCTTATATGGGTTATATCTGTCATTTTTTTTCCATTTTAGAATTTAAAACAGAAAATTTAAAAATGTTTACTGATTTGTTAAAAATAATAATTCCATTATATATGAACATGAACTTATTTTTGTTTTAAAAGCTATGTTTTTTTTTTTCTGGATGCCATAGTGCACACCTGTAATCCTAGAGATTTGGGAAACTGAGGCAGGAGGATCATGAGTTCAAGACCAGAGGCAGTCTGTGCAACTTAGCAAGATTCTGCCTCAAAATAAAAATAAAAAGGGGCTGGGGGTGCAGCATTTACCTAGCCCTGGGTTCAACCCCCAAGTACTGGATAAAAAACAACCCAGAACTATGCTTAATTGATGAGCAGAGTGTCACTGATATGTGTGTGTGTGTGTGTGTGTGTGTGTGTGTGTGTGTGTGTTTTAATTAATTAATTAATTAATTAACTTATTTTTGCGGTATTGAGGGGCTGAACCTGGGGCCTCACACCTGCTTTGCAAGCCTACTACCACTGAGCTGCACTCTCAGCCCAATTTTTAATTTAAAAATTGAGACAGGGTCTCACTAAGTTACATAGGCTGCCTCTGGCCTTGAACCTGCAATCCTCCTATGTCTTGACTCTGCAGTTACTGGGTTTACTGGTATGAACTACCACACCCAGCCTGTTTTATATCTTCGCAGATTTCTTTAATGCTTGGTTTAATAGATGACACCAGGATTCTTATATCCGATTCTGTACAGAACCTGTAGTGGTTTGTTGTTTTGTCTGATTATATGGAGAGAATTTAGCTCATACAGATACGGATTTGGAAAAGGTCCTCCTGGTACCAAGAAAGGGTCTCAGTGACTCTCAGAGATTCTAGGGACATGCCTTAAGAACTGCTGTCTTGAAATAGAGGAATATTTGTTGAAGCATGGCTCTCCCTAAGTGGTAAGACTATTTTGTTTTTGTTGTCATTTCTTACAATGAGAGTGAATGACTTGTGCAACCCAGAAATAAAAAGCAACAATGCAGAGGGCCCCCATGTGTCTGTCAACTTCTGCTGTGGGGCTTGCCTGTTGCTGTGTGTTGAAAGCTATGCCACCCAGATTTCAGAAACCAGCAGGGCTACTCATGGTGGATAGCCTTCAGCTGAGTTTCCAGACTAAGATAGACTAGGGAGAAGGACATAGCAGCCCACTTCTTAAAAAACTAGCCATTGAAAACTCTATGAATAGCAGAGAAGCACTATCAGATATAGCGCCAGAAAATGAACCCCCCAAGCTGGAAGGCATTCAAGTAATGACTGGGGAAGAGTTGTTTCCTTAGAGTCCACCTTAATAATGGGAATGGAGTATAGCCTTTGGGATCTCCTTTTGTCCATGTGGCATGACTCAAAATGAGAAGAAACAATGTTTGCAACAATGGGATCAAACAAAAAGACCATGTGCATGACACAGGGTGGGGGAAATTTTTGTTCTGTTGCACATAGAGCACCTAAGACTTGGCCAACTCCAGGGCATGTAACAACCAACATACTGCGGGAAGAAGTCAGACAGAGGCCCTGGTACCTATTCTTGGGAAACAAAGGAGCGACATAATTTCTTAAATAGAAAAGTGACGTGCTGAGTGTTGTGTTTGGTTGTAAGGGGCTTATTAGAGCGGGGAGGGAGAGAAGCTGCTCTGCAAGGCACGCAGTGGTCTGGTAGATGACAAGGTGGGTGGGGCCTCAGGTGTTGGAGGAAATGGAGAAGAAGAGACAAACTCCCAGAGAGATTTTGAAGGCAGTGAGCAAGCCTTGGATGGAGGAATCAAGGGGAAGGGCAGAATGAGGCTAACTACTAGTCTTCAGGTTCAAGCATCCCTTCTCTCCTTCAATGGTGTCCATAAGTTACTCTGAGCTCAAGGCAGTCTTGTCCTGTTTTTCAGGGTCAGCCAGCCCAGTCCAGGGCTTCAGAGGAAGTCAGCACACTTCCCAACTCTGTGCGGTCCCCATTGCTTTCAGAAGAAAAGGCAGGCTTGGACCCATGACCTCCCTGGAGAGACCCTTGCTGCTGACCTGCCCTGGGCCCCGCAGCCCTTGAAGTGCCTTGCGTGGTCAGCTAGCAGGACGCCTGCGCTCCGTCTCCTATGCACCCCAGCACCCCCATCAGCTCCCTCTTCTCCTTCACCAGCCCGGCAGTGAAAAGGCTGCTTGGCTGGAAGCAAGGAGATGAGGAGGAAAAGTGGGCAGAGAAGGCGGTGGACTCTCTAGTGAAGAAGTTAAAGAAGAAAAAAGGTGCCATGGACGAGCTGGAGAGGGCGCTTAGCTGTCCGGGCCAGCCCAGCAAGTGCGTCACCATCCCTAGGTCCCTGGATGGGCGACTGCAGGTGTCCCACCGCAAGGGTTTGCCACACGTTATTTATTGCCGAGTGTGGCGGTGGCCTGACCTCCAGTCTCACCATGAGCTGAAGCCACTGGAGTGCTGTGAATTCCCATTTGGCTCCAAGCAGAAAGAGGTGTGCATTAACCCTTACCACTACCGCCGCGTGGAGACACCAGGTGGGTGTCGGTCGGGCCCTGGTGTATTAAATTAAGATGATGCATCCCTTAGGAGAATGGTGGGTGGGCAATCCTCAGGGCGAGGACCTCAGCCAACAGAGAAGAGAGAAGGGTTCAATTTTGAGGACTGAATCCAAAATTTTGTAGCCAGAAAAGTCCAGAAAGAAAATGTTTTATTTCAATATACATGTAAGCTTTGTGTGCTTTTGGAAAATGCAATTTTATTTTGTTATATTTAGGAGGGAGCCTCATCCTCTCTTCCTAATTGTAAAGGGCTTGAACCGTTTAAAACTGGCCTTTATAATAATTACCTGTAGAAAGTAAACATCATCCTCCCTCCAACCCCCAGCTAAGTGAAACCAAAAGGAACTGTGCTGACCTAAACTGAAGAAGGCTTTTTGGTTCCCCTTTGCCCAAGCTCAGGTAAATGGAAACTTTCTCATCTCTGCCTCTGAAAACATCCATGAAAGAAGTGCTAAAAGCCATTCCAGGACTGAAATAAAATGGGTTGAAGAAGGTGGGCAGCTATTCTTACATACAGATAGATTTGTTTTTGTTTTTGTTTTAGAGGATGAATCCTGGAGCCTCATGCATGCTTGACAAATGCTCTGTCACTGAGCTACACCCCACCCCTTAAATGTGGTTTTAAATAGAGGAAAAGACAGTTCTGAAACTCCCCACACGCCGGTGTGTACGTGTGCATCCATATAATTTTCTCTTTTTTGGAAAAGTCTGGTGTTTATCTTCGTTTCTTCACACAGACTGCAACAGTTTTACTGGAATTCTCTTTGGACTGAGGATTCCCATGGCATTTCAGACATGAATACAGTTTTTATGGGAGCCTTCTTTCTCTGATTGGCCATCTGCCTCATTCCAGGAACCCAAAGGCTGACATATTAGCACCCATGTCCCACTAGGGGACAGTGCTGTTTGAATGGCAACTCAAGCATTCAGTTCACCCTGCTGTAGTGTTGGAGAAGTATTCACGCCTAGGCCACATCAACCCTAAGCACGTGACCATTCAGGCTGCCAAAACCAGTCATCATGTTGTCAAATGTTTGTCAAGATTGTTACCTCCCTGTGTGTGCATCCTTCCCATAGCCCCTTCATCCAGGGATTGGGACCTTGTCCAAGAAGGCAAGTAGAAGGTCCCATAGTCTTGGCAAATCTGCTGCACTTCCCCTAAATTATAAAAGTTTGCTTTCTTCTCTTCTTTCCTACTTCTCTTTGAACTCTTCACCTATCTTTAAAAAAAGAAAAAAGTTAATGGAGCCAGCTTGGGCAACATAGCAAGACACCATCTCAAACAACCTAAAAAGTCAACAACGCCTGAATTATATTTAAAAAAAGACTTGATTCCTTTTTGTTTCAAAGATTTGAGTTATATTAGGCATCCAAAATAAGCACCCAAATGGAAGAATGTTCATTAACAATCTGTCTTCGTTCATAGGAATGTAGTTGTGTAATATAACACTTTGTAAGAAGTATTTTATAATAGTTTCTTAGTTTTCCTTTTGGATGCTCAAAAACTTAAAGTATTGTCTGATATTTTGGTTTTTATACCATACGATTCTTTTAAGGTAATAGCATGAATATTTTATGTATGTAAATAGATTTCATATCATCAATTTTAGATTTGAATTTCCAGGATATGTCAGGATTATATTAATTTAAGGGAATATTAGAGCTACATTAAAAAAACTCCTAACAGATCTTTTTAATAGAACAAGTGGATTTTATGTCTGTCTAGCCATATTCAAAATCAGTATTTTGAGAACAGTTAAGATATTAATGTTAAGCAAGTTTGCTGAGTCCCTCCCTGTTTATCATGAAAGCTTTAAGTTTTACTTTTGAAATCTCATTTTTGTAACTGTATATTTTAGGTATATCGAAGGCTGCATCCTGATTTTCTTTTCAATCATTTGTCCACTTAATGTATTTCATACTTCTCAAGCTGTCTATAAGTGAGGGATCAGTTTTTGCATTTTGAACTTCCAATCCTTCGGATAAGTATTTTTACAATACAAGTGAATTACTAAGCAAATGAGATTTTAATACAGTTTCTAAACACTTCACTTTGAATTTCAATACAGTCTTTTCACAGCCTGCTATTCAACAGCTGGTGCAGTGTCTCTTGTCCTCAGACAACACATTGCCTGGCCTGAGTGTAGCAGAAACTGTGCAAAAATATCTTCACTGTGCATGATGATTTTATTCCATGTGGTTGGAGGTTATTTCAGGAGTATACTTTCTCCATTACATAAAATAATCATAATATATCAAAACCACCTTTGAAAAAGAAAGCAGAGGGTTTTGCTTTGTTCCTCATGTGTTGGGTAACTTCTTGTGTCACACTGAAACATGGCATGAGAAAACAACAGTGATGACGTGGTGTTCAAAAGGTGGCACAGAATGGAAACGGATGTCTGTAAACTCACTGTGTCATATTTGCAAGCAGCAGCTGAGATGTGAAAGTAGAATGAATTAATTAGGGATAGGTGTGCTTTAAGTGAAAGTATTTAAAAAAATATGATCAGTGCAAATCTAAGGTAACTGAGCCAGTCAGGTCAAAGAATAGCTAGAATAATGCCACCAGTTTTCTTCAGGAACATTCACTACTTTTGGTTATACTCAGATGGTAAGAATATATTTTTGAGATATTTGCTTCAATAAAGAAACATACATCCTTGTCGGGTGCGGTGGCGCATGCCTGTAATCCCAGCGGCTTGGGAGTCGGAGTCAGGAGGATTGCAAGTTCGAGACCAGAGGCAGTCTGCGTAATTTAGTGAGACCTTGTCTCAAAAAAGTAAAAAAAAAAAAGGGCTAGCGGTGCAGCTCAGTGGTCCAGCACTTGCAGAGCACACAAGTGCCAGGCCCTGGTTTCAACCCCCAGTCCTCCCCCACACACACCGCCTAGAAAAAAAAAAAAAGAAACATACATCCTTTCTTTACTCTTGGTGCCTCAGATGTGCAGACAATGGAAGAAGTAAAAGTGTCTGTCCATTCAGAGGCATATGTGACATTCTGTTCATCAATGTTAGGAATACATTGTAGATATCTTACATTAAAACCAAAGTCACAGAGATAATTCCAACTCTTCATCAAAGTGAGTTTTCTTGAACATCATTAACATTGTAAAGAAGAAATATCATTGAAAAAGAAGCCATATGTCACTTACTGTGTCAGCCTCTCTCTTTAGACTCTTCCTGAGGCAATTCATCTTTGTATTCCTGCATAGTTATGTAAGCTCCTGGTTTATCATCCAGGTCACTTTTTCATGGTGATGTGAATGTTGGTTGATTCTCTGATATCAAAAGGCAGTTTATGTAAATACTAGCATGTAAGTGGCGGGGGAGAAATCATTTGTTACTTGACCTGTAGGATTTTAGTTAAAACTTTCTATTTACCTGTTTTGAGTTTTTGTTCATAGAACTGAAAATTATTGCTTGTTAAGTAAACATAAATGATAGGTTTTGTGATTAATGTTATTGTCTTAGTGTTGTTACTTCCTGTTCATTCCAAAATACTATTTCTAAGAACTTTTTTTCAGAGCAGTTCTAGAATATTTACTTTATTTTATTGTATGTTTTTACTTTTGGGCCTTGCTATATACCCCTGGCTGGACTCAAACTTGATTCTTCTGGTTTCAGCGTGCCTAGTGCTGCCCCACCATGCCTGGCTTCACAATATTTACTTTTTATGAAAGTTTTAGCCAATGGTTGGATGTGATAACAAAACAACAGTGTTAGTAGAAGCAAGAGTCACCCTACCCATCTCCACAAACATCTTCTTTTAATCATTTCTTGTTTAGTTCTTTGTTTCTTTCCACGATTACTAAAAATCATGGAGGTCACTCTAGATAATAAGCTTTCACATCTGTTTCCAAAGATAGCACCTTTGGGTAAGCTATCACCTTTCTAACATAAAAGATGAGTATTTAGCTGTTTATATTACTTTCTGCCTTCCTTTTCTCAGTCCTTGTTATCTATATATTGCTTCATAGTTTACATTAGCTTTCAGTTATTCTCCTGGTTTCTATTGTGGATTTGAGGGTAAGAATTATTTTCCTTCAGAAGGGCATTGGTTCATTGCCTTCTAACAGTCTGTGTTGAGGCAGGAACTCGATTCTCATTTCTCTTAGATGACTCTGATGTGATCATCTGGGAGCATTCAGGACATTCCTTTTATCCTTCTGTTTTTGAAGGGCAAGATGGTGTGACTAGGTCTGTATCTTGTCTCTTTAACTGGACTCCTCACCCAGTATTTCTTTCAGTCTGAAGACACAGGTCCTTTTTTTAGCTCTGTGACGTTTTCTTTGGTTGTTTCTTCCATCATTTCCCACTTCTCTTTTCTCTGTTTCTGTTTGGAACTTATGTTGGTCACGGGCTTCACTTCAGCACTTATGAATACCTCCTTTATGCCAGGCATTGTAACATGTTAGATATCACTAGAAGCTTCAAGCATTGGACAAAGTTTGCCCTTGAGAATTTGAATCCATTCCTGTATTTCAAATTGACTCAAGATCAGGAACACTCATGTTCTTTTAAAAGAATGGAACCCAGAAAGGATCTACTAAAAGGAGCAATTTATAGATTTTCCTGGTGCTGCTGATCTTTTACTTGTTTACTTTTATTATTACTCACCACTTGTATGTTACTAAATAACTTTTGGTTTCTCCCATTTGAATCTTTCCAGTAAGGGCCAACAGAATGTTTTTATTTCAGCATCACTACTGAGCCTGAAATTGAGGCTAATCATCTAAATAATTCAATACCCTCTCTGAAGGAAAATATTCTGGGCATCACTTAGGTTTCATTGCAAGCAATAGAAACTAATTGTGCATTTTAAAAAAAGACTTCATTGGCAGAATTAAAGAAAGACACAAACAATCAGGTCTCCAGAAGGCAGTCTCTGGTCATTGCCAAGGCAGGAGTGAATAGGCAATTTCCTTTGGTACGCTGACATTAGAATGAACCTCCTCTGAACTTTGTCATTAATTGTCATATTATCTCTAAGATGCAGGTGTCAAGAAGAAAGACTGTTTGGTTTAGTATGACTTCCTCATTTCTTGGGTGGAGGTGGAACCTTCCTGGACAGTTTTGCGATGAGCACAAAGAATAGCAGAGGGTCATTTCCCAAAGGAAAACCAGTTATCACCAACAAACGGTCAGATGAGAATGTTCAGTGTCCTGTCTGCTCTGTCCTGACCAGCAACGTTGACTTCTTATTCTCTTCTGCTCCTAGTGCTGCCTCCTGTGCTCGTACCGAGACACAGCGAATATAACCCTCAGCTCAGCCTCCTGGCCAAGTTCCGAAGCGCCTCTCTGCACAGTGAGCCACTCATGCCGCACAATGCCACCTACCCCGACTCTTTCCAGCAGCCTCCGTGTCCTGCCCTGCCCCCCTCGCCCAGCCACGTGTTCTCACAGTCCCCGTGCTCCGCCAACTACCCTCACTCCCCAGGAAGTCCTTCTGAGCCCGAGAGTCCGTATCAGCACTCAGGTCAGTAAGAGCCAGGGTCTGTGGGAAACTGGAACCCAAAGCAATGATCCATGGTGAACAGTCATAATGGTAATCATTGCAATTAACTTTCATAGTGTGTACGGTTTACAAGGCAGGTTCTTGTAAGCTGTTGGATCCTGCTCAACCTCTAAGATGAGCAGGACTGTACCCATTTTGGAGCAGACCTACAGCCACATGTTTTTGTTCTGGTTTCTAGTTCTAATCCTTTGGAAGCTCTCAGAAACTAACTGGATTTTAATACTATCCATGCAAATTTCCAAGGACTTTGTGGGGTGGGGAGCAGTAGAAATAAGATTAAAATTCTCTAACCCAGGCAGGAAGAGGTGGCCTGAGGGAACATGGTGGAGCTGGATTAGGATTTTGCTTTTGTTGCCTCTTTCAACAATTAAAGGGAGTCCCTGGCTACAAGAGGTGTGCATAACCTGGTGGAGCAGAGAGCCAGGCCCCACTTCCAGCCAGTGTGCTCTCACTTTCCTGTCTGTGAAGCCAGGACATCAGCTTGAACCGGGACTTCTTTGGTAACTAATTTAAAAAGCATATAGAAGAAAAAGGGAGAATCTAGCACCTCGCCATGTTGCATATGCCGCCATGCGTGTAAAGGGGTTCTAAATTGAAATACGAAGAGATTTATAAGGATTTCTTTGGCATGCGATAAATAATGTCTTGAGCTAGCAATTTCCTAAACACAAGCTTAAGCTGGGCATGGTGGCACAGGCTGGTAACCCTTGTGATTCAGGAGGCTGAGGCAGGAGGATGGTGAGTTTGAGACCAGAGGCAGACTGCAAAACTTAGTGAAACCATCTCAAAATACAAAATAAAAATGAGGCTAGGGATGCAGTTCAGTAGTAGAGCACTTGCCTAGTATATGTGAGGCCCTAGGTTCAACCTCCAAGTACTACAAAATAAATAAATAAATACATATATACATACATACATACATACATACAACTGTTACAATCTGCCTTATTCATTTATTCATACATTTTCTTACTTAGTAGATATTTATTAAGCTTTCATTATGTGCAGCTATTGCCTTTAGGCTGCTGAAAAAGGTATTAAAAGATCAAAATTTGTCCCTGTCCTAAAGAACTTGTAAAATGTAGAAGGATGAGTTGTCTGTTCTCTTCTGAGTTAGTTCTTTTTGCCTCCTCAGCAGGTTATTTTTATGTCTACTTCTACATTTACTCCATTATATTATATAATTCCTTCTCTTTTCCATGTCCAGCATAAAACCTGACATGCAGTGCTTACTCATTACTTGTATACTGTGTAAGGGAATTATAATGCAGATGGTTGGAACATGGTATTAGAGCTCAGAACTATAGATAGCAATTTTATGCATCAGTAAACAATGGTTTGTGCACCTGCTAAGTGTCTAGCACCAGACCAGAGCAGGAGATGCAGTGATGACTAAGACCATAGTCTCTGACCTTCAGGAGGCAGTAACTATCAAGAACAATAAGGTAGACAGGTTAGCAAGTGTGATAGAGGTTTTTAGCAGGCATGTGATGATAAAGACTTGAACTAAAGCAGGGATGTGGAGCGAGGATTGGGTCGAGGCAAGGAACTGGAGAAGGTAGAATTGACGGGACTTGATGTGGCCGTGAAGACTGAGACATCGGACAAAGCACAGAAATCAGCACACATTGTGGGAGCAGATGGTTGAAGTCTTGAAGGTGGCTGAGTTCATTGAGAAAAAAGCATGACAAACTGGGCGTGGCCATGCACACCTGTAATCCCAGCACTTGGGAGGTGGAGGCAAGAGGATGTCAAGTTCCAGGCCAGCCTGGGCTACACAGGGTTTTCATTTCAAAGAAGATGATTCTTTTTTGAATGATTAACAGCAATGCCAACCAAAATAACAGATTCATAGATAAATAAGAGTAAATGTCCTAAGTATACTATGTCAGAAACATAGATAAACATATTTGTGTCTTTCCACAATGTCAGAGCTTATTGAATAATAATAAATTCACAACATATGTCAGATTCATTGGCATTGATTTACCAAGTATTCCCGATTTCACTTGATAGTCAGTGGCCATCAGCAATCACTGGTTCTTTTATTCTAGTCTTACATTCTAATATATTCTCAGATGGAATATTACACCTCACACAGTTGGTTTTTTTTTTTTCTTTTTCGATACTGGGGGTTGAACCCAGGGCCTCGTGATTGCATGCTTTGCAAGTGCTGTACCACTGAGCTGCAACCTTGGCCCATTTTTTCACTTTTTGCGACAGGGTCTCACTAAATTACGCAGACTGCCTCTGGTCTCGAACTTGTGATCCTCCTGCCTCTGCTTCCCGAGTCGCTGGGATTATAGGCATGTGCCACAGCACCCAGCTCCACACAGTTTTTTATGTATATGTATGTATGTGTACATATAGGATGTTACAGAATGGCAGCTAAAGGGTTTAAAGAAGCTGTAAGGTTCAAGGAGGCCTTACTAAAGGCAAGAGCTGGGAACTGATAAAGATGCAAGAGAGTCAGTACAAGTGGCTAGGTAAGGTTCAAGGTGAGGAGCAGGCCCAGGTCAAGGTGTGGTACATGGCTGGCCTGTGTGGACTAGGGGCATTTAGGCAATTCAAGTGTGGTGCCTCAAGCAGGGACATCAAGCTGAGCAGAAGCCTTGGGTACAGAGTTGGGACTTCATCACCTGTTGACCCTGAGACACATGTACCAGGTGGTCTGATGATGGGGGTGGGGGTGGATATGCCATGTCCCTGCTTTTATATGACCCAGTTGAAGATGTTGCATCGCTCCTTTTTCTGGGGTGTTTGATAAGTTTGCTACCTTGGATCTTCTGATGTAGTTTTGATATGCCCATGTGTCCACATGTTCCTGACTTAATTTGGTAAGTTCACAGGTGGTAATGAATGATTTGCATAAATAAGCTATAATTAGCTTGTACCTCATGGTTTATGCTGGACAGATGGTTGTTGTTTACTTGCACAAACAAAATATAGTGTTATCCTGCTTTAGCATTTATACTCAAAATGCACAGACTGCTTTTTGTAAAATGGAGTCACTCAGAAAGTCTCAGTCTGAAAACTATTATCTTCTATAATCTGGAGTAACGTAGATGAGGACAAGGTCTGATCTCTACAGTAAAATCAGAGTAAAATGAGGTTTTGAGATTATCTGGCTCAATATCTAATTATTATTTTTTTAGTGTTGGGGCAGATATTGTCTTTCTATATAGTCCAGGGTGGCCTGGACCTCTCTGTGTAGCACAGGCTGATCTCAAGCCTCATAATCCTCCTACCTCAGTCTCCCAAGTGCTGGGAATACATGTACTTGCCACCACACCTAGCCCCTAATTTTAACAGCTTTCTTGTTGTTAGTGACCCTACATACAATATATGAAACATTATTGTCAGTGCTTCTCTGCTATTCATAGGGTTTTCAATGTCTGATTGTTTCTTAGGAGTGGGTTGCTAGGTCCTTCTCCCAACCCTACTGCACCTGGTGTTCCCAGGTGGTCTCCCATCCAAGTACTAACCAGGCCCCGCCCTGCTTAGCTTCTGAGATCTGATACGATTGAACACCACAGTGGTACATCTGCAGGTTTTAACACCTCTGTTGTTGCTGTTAGGTGCCATCAAGTCAGTATCCGACTCATAATGACCCTATGTGCAACAGGTGAAACACTTTGTCAGTGCTCTGCTATTCATAGGGTTTTCAATGGTGGGTGGAATTTTGGGAGTGAGTTGCCAGGTCCATCTCCCAACCGTACAGCAGCTGGTGTTCCCAGGCGGTCTCCCTTCCAAGTACTAACCAGGCTCGACCCTGCTTAGCTTCCGAGATCTGATGGGATTGGATGCCACAGGGGTATGGCTATAGGCTTTAAGACCTTTATGGAGATGTAATTCACACACAGTGCAATTCACCCATTTCAAGTGTTTGATTCAATTATTTTTTTTCTATATCAGATTAATTTTTTAAGATGTGGTAAAATATACCATAAAAAGTGCCATTTTAACCATCTTAAGTATGATCTAGTGTCATTAAGTACATTCACAATTTTGTGCAAACATCACCAATATCTGTTTGCAAAATTTTTTACCATCCCAAACAGAAACTCCATACTCCTTATCAATAGCTCCTCATTTCCCCTATCCTCAGCCCTTAGTAACCTTGGGTCTACCTTCTATCCCTATGAATTTGCCTTTTCTAGGTACCTCACATAAGTAGATGCCTATGATATTTGCACTTCTGTGTCTGACTTATTTCACTTAGCAAAGTTTTTTTGCAGTTTATCCACATTGTAGCTTTTATCAGTATTTCATGTTTGTGATAAACAATCTCTCATTGTGTGGATATATTACATTTTAAAAAACCTATTCATTGGTTGTTGGATATTTAGGGTATTTCCACCTCTGAGCTGCTGTGAACCTTAGCATTTGTGTCCTTGCTTGCACTTCCTTAGGATGTGTACAGAAATGTGGAACTGCTGAGTCATATGGTAATTCTACATTCAGCCCCTTAATTTTTTAGACAGATTTACTCTGTTGTTGTTGTTAGGTGCTGTTGAGTTGGTATCCGACTCATAGCGGCCCTGCGTACAACAGGTGAAACACTATTGTTAGTGCTTCTCTGCCGTTCATAGGGTTTTCAATGGCGGATTGATTTTTGGGAGTGGGTTGCCGGTCCATCTCCCAAGCCTACAGCACCTGGTGTTTGTTCCCAGGTGGTCTCCCATCCAAGTACTAACCAGGCCCGACCCTGCTTAGCTTCCGAGATCTGATGGGATCGGATGCCACAGGGCTACGTCTGCAGGCAGATTTACTCTAGGACCTGCAAAAGGGCCACTTTGCTTTATAACTTTTTCACCGGGGTTACAGTCCATTTTCTCACAAGGGAACACTTTATACATGGCTTCCTATTGTGGTCTGTGAACCCTTGCATTAGAATTTCCACTGGGCCTATTATAATATGTATGGCTAAATCCAACCCCTGATCTATAGAATCAGAATGTCTGAGAGTGGGGTCAGAAATATGCATTTCATTTAGCTAGAGAGTTGCCCTTAGAAATTACACACACACACACACACACACACACCCCAAGGTGCCAAAAATGTATACACATTTTAAGAGATGTTATCTATGTATTACTTTTAGAAATTGAATTGAATTGAATTGAATTGAATTGAATTATGGTAGCAATGTGTAGTATGATGATCACTCAAAAGATGGCATTAGTCAAGGGAATGCTAGCACCACCATGCAATAGGCAGGACAGTCAAAGAAAATGGCAGAAGCAGGATTGTTGTATGAGGAGCACAAGACCATTAGAAGTGGTATTTGACATTTGAGGATACTGTGGAAGTACAACCACAATGGCGGCACAAGTATGCAACAGAACTTCCAACATGCCTAACAGTTGCGTGCATTCGTGATAGGTTTGAGATGCTTGGCACTGTTCCTCATGCAGTAATCCTCATAATCAGAAGGGTCTGGACACTGATGGACCACTTTGAGCACCTCTTGTAATTGCAGCAGTTAAATGTGACTTGCATTCATCTTTTGTTACTGGTATATATTGACTATTCCAATTTTAATACAAATTTTCCCTTCTTAAACTGTGTATACATTTTTGGCACCCTCTCTATATATGGTTTTTATGCAAATTTTATTTACATCTTATAATGTTCTGGATAGGTGCTGATCAACTTTAATGTTCACATAACCAGGTGGCAGTCTTGTATAAATGCAGGGTTTGATTCTGTAGGTCTGGGATGGGGTCCAAGAATCTGCACTCCTAGAAAGCTCACAGGTGATGCAGATTCTACTCTTTCATGAACCACGTTTTGAGAAGGAAGGTGCTAAAGAAGTTTGCTATTTAAAATATTCGACAGTAGCTGGATGTGGTAGTGCATGCCAGTAATCCCAGCACTCAGGAGGTTCAGGCAGGAAGATCATGTATTTGAGGCTACCCTGGGCTACATAGTAGGGTCAGGTGAACTCTTTTATAAGTGGAGACCATTGTGTAGATCAACTTGTAACTCCCTAATTTATGTTTCATACATTTATATTTTAGTGCATATGGAACACATTCTAGATACAAGAATCACTAGCATATTCTAGGGAAAGAACTCTGAACTGTGGTTGGTTACAGGAAAACTTATTTTAAACTTTAAAATATGGGGTAAAAACATAGCATTCATGGGTTTCCTCATGAAATATCCAGTGCTCTTTAAAATACTTTTATTGCCATATGTAACTAGATCTCCCATATGCACACGAAGAAGAATGTGAGTCCCTCTAGATGGAAGGTTTTCTCCTATCTTTAATAAACCACTATTCAATACATTTAATTTTTAAAAAATATCTAAACTATTGTCTATTACCTTTAGTTTGCTAGAGAATGATACTTTGGTCACAGGAACTCATTGGCACAGCAGTAAAATGCTGTCTTTCATATGCAAAGATGAGGTGACCTGCCAGCTTCCTTTAGCTGTGTTTACTTTTGGGGTTTTACATAGATCTGTTCATATTGTCATTTCCCTGGCCTCCCATTACTAATACAAGTACTTATAAATGCTCTAAACATGGAAGATCAATGATGGTGGCCTCCGCCCCATAGACTCATTAACCAAATGAGCCAACCCTAAACAGCTTCCCTTAAAGAGACAGGAGTGAAAGATTAGAAAGTAGCATACCTGGTCTTGCAGCCAACTTTCTGATTAAGAGAATCCATCTCTGTCTCCTGAGGGGATCTAAGTCTGCGAAGCCCATGTGTGACAGTAACAATGGGCCACCGGCCGACTTTCTTTCAGACTTCCGGCCAGTCTGCTATGAGGAACCTCAGCACTGGTGCTCAGTTGCCTACTATGAACTGAACAACCGAGTTGGGGAGACATTCCAGGCTTCCTCCAGGAGTGTGCTTATCGACGGGTTCACTGACCCATCAAACAACAGGAACAGGTTCTGTCTTGGACTTCTTTCGAATGTGAACAGAAACTCAACAATAGAAAACACCAGAAGACACATAGGAAAGGGTAAGAGCACATACGTCCTGCTTTGATGCAGTTTTCTGAGCTAAAACTGTCCACATCGCCTTGTGGAAAGAGCTCAGGGCTGTTGAGTTGTGGGGTGGTTTTGGTGTCACCACTGGGAGGGGCACATGGGCTTTTGGGATCCTGGTCTCTCTGCCTATGAAGTCAGCAGGCCATCTGGGGTGGCATGGAGTGGGTGTTGTAAAGACAGGACAGAACAGGCACATGAAAACATGTTGAGATTATTCAGTGGAACTATTATGTATTATTTTTGAATTGCCTAAAGATGCTAGGGCCTGTAGCCATAGCCCTGTGGCATCCAATCCCATCAGATCTCGGAAGCTAAGCAGGGTCAGGCCTGGTTAGTACTTGGATGGGAGACCACCTGGGAACACCAGGTGCTGTAGGGTTAGGAGATGGACCTGGCAATGCACTCCTAAAAATCAATCTGCCATTGAAAACCCTATGAATATCAGAGAAGCACTGACAATAGTGTTTCACCTGTTGTACACAGGGTCATTATGAGTTGGATACCGACTTGATGGCACCTAACAACAACAACAAAGGTGTTAGGTAGGATGACTGGTGAAGAAGAGGAATTCTGACTGGAAGATTAGTAATATCAGGTTAAATAACCTTTGGACACTTAGAAGCTAGGCAGTTAATAATGACCGACTTAGGTTTGGACACCTTTGGCACTGGTCGGGATTCTCCTGTATTCAGGCAGTCACTGTGACTGTGGATGGGGCACAGCCATCATAAGTTTCTAGGATGAAGCTCATCCCAGCTTTGTGAGCAATGGTAGCACATCCCAGCTGAGTATGAGGCCAGGTTGAAAATCTTTAAATACTTTGTTTTATATTAGAATTGTTGGTGTCTCTCCCTGATACTGCCTAGGATTCATAGGTAGAAAGAAACTTTAGACGCTGGGCGCAGTGGTGCATGCCTGTAATCCCAGCGGCTCGGGAGGCAGAGGCAGGAGGATTGCAAGTTTGAGACCAGAGGCAGTCTGCATAATTTAGCGGGACCTTGTCTCAAAAAGTTAAAAAAAAAAAAAAAAAGGGTTGGAGGCAGCAGCTCAGCAGTCCAGCACTTGCAAACCATGCAAGTGGACATTAGCTCCCCAATGCCTTCTTCTGTAGCAAGCCTATAAGCCATTGATTAGAAACAGATTGATTTTGTTTGTTAATGTTGAGTCTTAATGAACATAGTGACTTTACGTTGATTTGTATTCTGTGTCTTCCATAGTGGCTTTGAGGCAGCTAACAAGGAACCTTTACAGTGAAATGAAAAATGAGAAATACAAAGTCAGAGACCAGGGTAGTGGGTGGTGGTGCTGTTATTAGGCGCTGTCAAATTGGGTCTAACTCACAGTGACCCTCATAGGGGTTTTAATGGCTGATTGTTCCTAGAGCGGGCTGCTAAGTCCTTCTCCCATTTTTGTGGTGCTGGGGATGGAACCCAAGGCCTCAGAGAGTGCAGAGCAACACTCTACAAACTGAGCTAAGCCCTAGCCCAGGGTAGCAGGTAGGAGAGAAGAATCCAATTACAGTCAGTCCTTGATATCTGTGGGTTCTACATCCATGGATTCAACCCACCTCAGAACAAAAACATTCAGAAAAAATAATTGCATCTGTACTGATTTTTCTTCTCATGGCTCCCTAAATAATATAGTATAACAATGATTTATATAGCATTTACATTGTATTCAGTGTTATAAGTCATCTATTGTTGTTAGGGGCCGTTAAGTCAGTGTCTGATTCATAGTGACCCTAGGTACAACAGGAGAAACACTATTGTCAGTGCTTCTCTGCCATTCATAGGGTCTTCAGTGGCGAATTGTTATTTGGGAGTGGGTTGACAGGTCCTTCTCCCAAGCCTGCAGCACCTGGTGTTCCCAGGCTGTCTCCCATCCAAGTACTAACCAGGCCCAACCCAGCTTAGCTTCTGAAATCTGATGGAATTGGATGCCACAGTGCTACGGCTGCAGGCATAAGTCATCTAGAGATGATTTAAAGTATATGGGAGGATGTGTGCAGGTTCTATGCAAACACTACTCCATTTGGTATCTAAGCAGGTACTGGACGAAGCCCCCATGGATACCAAGGGGTGACTGCATATCATCTGTGAGGATTAGTACTGTGACTTTTGTTGTGATTTTGCTGTAGGTTTCTGGACAAGGAGAACAAAAAGCTGAAACTAAATCTATAATGTAATTTTTGTCCTAAAGGGGGAAACATAGACATTCCTCTTTTTTTTCCTTTTTTTTTTTTTTTTTAGTGGTATTGGGGTTTGAACCCAGGGCCTCCTAAATGCTTTCCAAGTACTCTGCCACTAAGCTGCACCTCCAGCCCATCTTTTACTTTATTTTGTTTTAAGATAGGGTCTCACTAAATTGTGCAGGCTGCCACTGGCCTTGAATTTGTGATCTTCCTGCCTCAGCCTCTCAAGTCACTGGGATTCCAGGCATGTACCACTGTAGCTGGCATACTTCTCCTTTGAATTTGTGTATGTATGTGGGGGTGCTGGAACCCATGGCTTTGTGCATGTGCTGCAAAGAGATACATCCAACCGAATTCTTAAACAAGTTTCTCAGGTATGGCTATACTTCTTTTTCCTTCTCTTTCTCCTGTTCTTTTCTTTTCCTTTTCTTCTTTTTCTCTCTTCTCTTATCTTTTCTTCTCAAGCCAGTGTCTCAGGCTATCCTGACACTCAACTTTGTAACTCACTCTGGTCTTGAACTCTTGATCTTTCTGCCTCAGCCTGTAAAGTGCTGAGCTTATAGGAGCGCACCACCATGCCCAGTATCAAATGATGTTTATGAGTCTCCAGTGAAATCTAAAGACAAAACACTACCACACAGCACTGTGGAGCTGTTTGCAGAGAGCTTTGTGGACTGGTTTATGTAGTAGACTTCTGCTAGACCAGTGGATCCAAAGACAGACTTACAATATGAAAGGAGTGTTGAACACCCTGTGGGGCCCTTTTTGAAGGTAGCTTGTCTGAGGCGCCGCAGCTGAGGAAAGGATATAGATGTTCTGTGTTACTGAGTGCTAATCTGTAGGGTTAACAAACCACTGTATGAACAAGAGTCAGGACTGACAATCTCTTCCGAAAGCCAGAACACCTGACGCAGTGCTTTATGGATAGATAGGCCCTCAACTCTCATGTAGTCCCTAAGGCAAAGTCACAATAGCCTCAGAAAGCTGCTTAGGAATTAACCTAATACAAGTAGATTTACTTACTTACTTACTTACTTACTTACTTATTTATTTGCAGTATTAGAGGGTTGAACACAGGGCCTCATGAATGCTTTGTAAGTGCTCCATACCTGGGTTGCATCCTCAGCCCATTTTTCACTTTTTATTTTGAGTCAGGGCCTGGCTAAGTTACACAGGCTGCCTCTGGCCTCAAATTGTGATCCTCCTGCCTCTGCCTCTAGAGTTGCTGGGATTATAGGCATGTGTCCCATGTCTGGCACAAAAAAGAGATTTTTTTTAGAGGCGGAACAAGGCATGTCATAAAGCATGGCAGAGAAGTAGTGGCTGAAATACTTAAAGCAAAGGCCACAGGCTCCTGTGAGATTGTGGGTGCTGCTGTGTATTATCTGCTTCTGATCAGCGTAACTTCCTGGGCACCAACCTGGTCAAGTTTGCTGCAAAATGAACTCCTAGTTAGCAGGTGAGTGAACTTGCTCTGTAAAGTTAACTAATAGAGATTTTGCAAGTATGCATTCATCTCACAAATATTTACTGAGCTCCTATTTCCAGTCAAACTGGAACATGAGTGATAGGAGAGTGAAAACAAGGCATAGTCTCCTGCCTTCATGGATTACATTCAACTAGGGAACACACAGGCAAGCAGTAGTCTATACAGTGTGTCAAATGGAAGAAAAGCTTGCAGAGGAAGAGAATGGGTGTGCTCCTTGGAAGCAAGTTTGATTAGACTGCGTCTTGTGTATTTTGGACATGTTGTCAGGAGGAACCAATCCCTGGAGCAGGACATCATGTTTGGGAGAGTGGCGGATCAACAACAACAAAAAAAACGAAGACCCTCAACTACATGGATTGACACAGTGGCTCCAACAGTGGGCTTAAAGATAAAAATGATTGTGTGCCTGGCACAGTGCTGGGGAGTGTTTTGTTCTATTGTGGATAGAATTGCTATGAGTCAGACCCAACTTGGCGGCACCTAACAACAACTTTAGACCAGGGTAGCCTGCCTGGCATATTATGAGGAACAAGAAGGCATTGTGCATGGAGCAGTGTGAGGGGGCAGGACCAATTCTTCTTCTTC
>VMDO01006861.1:0-96163 GCA_007922755.1 Pedetes capensis
CTCCTCCTTCTCCTCCTTTTGCAGTGCTCCGTATCAAACCCACAACATTGTCTATGGTAGTCAAGCACTCTATCTCCTAGCTACACTTCTTGTCCTCTTCTTCTGTTTTTAGAAGATTTTAACCTGTGTAAGAGGGTTGATTTTAATTCATTGAATGGCTGGTAGAATTCACTTGTGAAGTGATTTTCCTTGTCAGAAAATTTTCTTTCTGTAGTGAGTCAATCTCTGTTATTGGTCTGCTCACAATGTGAATGTATTCCAGATTCAGCCTTGGTAGTTGTGTATTTCCAGGATTTATCCATTTTTTATAGTTTATCTGGGCTTGGGTTTAGCTTAGTTGGTTGACTGCTCCTATGTGCTCTCTGAGGCCCTGGGTTCAATCCCCAGCACTGCAAAAATTGGAGAAGTATATGGCAGCCCACTCCCAAAACAATCCTGAAACAATCAGACAATGAAAACTCTACGAATAGGGGCTGGCACAGTGGTGCTTGCCTGTAATCCCAGCTATTGTGGAGGCAGAGTGAGGAGGTTCAGTAGTTTGAGACCAGAGGCAGTCTGCGTAATTTAGTGAGACCCTGTCTCAAAAGCGGCTGGGATTTAGCTCAGTTGGTAGAGTGCTGCTCTGTAGTCTCTGAGGTCCCGAGTTCAATTCCCAGCACTGCAAGAATGGGAGAAGGGCCTGGCAATCCACTCCCATGGCAATCCTGCAACAGTCAGCCATTGAAAACCCTATGAGGGTCGCTATGAGTCGGATACTGACTCGACGGCACCTAACAACAACAACAACTGTCTCAAAAAAGAAAAAAAAAATGGCTGGGGGTGCAGCTCAGTGGCACAGTACTTGCAAAGCGTGCAAACATGGGGCCCTAGGTCCAACTGCCAGTACCATAAAAAAGAAGAAAAAAAGAAAAGAAGAAAAGCCTATGAATAGTAGAGAAACATTGACATAATGTCAGGCATGGCACAGGGTTAGGTAGTGATTTGTTCAGTTTTACATAGGGTAGTATGAGTTGGCCCTGACTTGCCAGCACCTAACAACAACAACAGTTTATCTGATTTTTGCCAGGGTAGCACGTAATTGTTTATAGTAGACCCTTGTGTTTCTTTTAGCTCTGTGTCTTCTATTGTAATATGTAGTCTTTCATTTTTTATTCTACTTGAGTATTTTTTTTTTTGGCTAAGAGAGAAGGACCTGGCAACCCACTCCCCAAAACAACCAGCCACTGAAAATTCTATGAACAGCAGAGAAGCACTGACCATAGTGTTTCACTTGTTGTACATAGGGTCGCTCTGAGTCAGACATTGATTAGATGGCACCTAACAACAACAAGAGTTGGTGAATTTTGCTACTTTTTAAATCTATTTTTTCTTTCTTTCTTTCTTTCTTTCTTTCTTTCTTTTTTGAGACAAAGTCTTGCTGTAGACTGCCTCTGGTCTCAGACATGCGATCTCGTGCCTCTGACTCCAGAGTAGCTGGGATTGTAGGTGTGAGCCACCACGCCTGGCTTGAATTTTGTTTCTTTTTAATAAACTGATTCTTATTTTTGTTGAATTTCCATTGTTTTCCTACCTTCTATTTAATTTATTTGCATTCCAGTCCTCATTATTTCCCTTCTTCTGCTACCCTTGAGCTTGGTTCTTCCTTAAGTTCCTTGTGTTGTATGGATAGGTTGTTTAGTCAGACATTCTCTTTTTTCAGTTTAAGCATTTAACATTATAAACTTCTTTCCTGGTGTGACTTTTACTGCGTCCCAAATGTTTTAGGTTGTATTTTACTGTTAATTGGTCTCAGGATATTTTAAAATTCCTTTTTGATTTCTTCCTTGTGCTTCATCATTGTTGTTTGGTTTTTATGTGTTTGTGAATTTTCCTATTTTCTTTCTGTCACTGATTTTCTAGTATCATTCCAATATGGTCTGGGAAGATACTTAGTGTGATTTCAATCTTCTTAAATTGATTAAGATATGTTTTGGAATCCAATATGCGATCTATCTTTGAAAATGTTTCATATGCGCACAGTAAAAAGAATCTGTGCGTTTTGGAAAGAATGCAAAGAATGTCTGTTGTTAGGTAGAAACTCGGTACATGTCTCCTAGGTCCATTCGATCTGTAGTGCTGTTCAAGTTATTTGTTTCCTTATTCAGTTTCTGCCTGGAAGTTCTACTCATTACTGAAAGTAGGGTGTTGAAGTCTCCTACTACTATTGTGTTGCCATTTTTTCTCCAGATCTGCCAATATTTGTGTATATATTTAGATGCTCTGATATTAGTTGTATATATACTTACAACTGCTACACTTTCCTGTTAAATTGACCATTTTATCATTATGGAATATCTTTCTTTGTCTCTATAAAGAGTACTTGACTGACAGCCCATGTTGATTAAAAAATAAATATAGTCACTTTTGCCTTTTGGTTACCAGTTGCATGGAAGATCTTTTCCGTCTCCTTACTCTCTGTCTGTGTTCTGGTTTCTAATGTGAATTTCTTGTAGACAGTATATCAAGGGTTTTATTTTTTATCTGCTCAGCCAGTATGTGCCATATGATTTGACATGTTAAACAACTTCCATTTAAAGTGAGTACTGATAGGTAGGGATTAAATATTGTCATTTTTTACTCATCTGTTTCACAGCTCATTTGTTCCTCTTTCTCGTTGTCTTCTTTAATAAGTTGATGGTTTTTGTGGTGGCTTGTTCTGATCCCTTTCACTTTTTATTTTGTATATGTACAGTATGTTTTTCTTTTGTGATTACCATGGGGCTATTGTAAAACTTCTTTTAGTTTTAGCCATCTATTTATATTTGGTAAAAATGTAAATTAAACTACATACAAAACTACATACAAAAATTCTATGCTTTTACAATTCTCCCAAGCCCCTCCTCAATACTTACTTTGTTTTCTTGAAACAAAGAGTTAGAGGGTTGTTTTTCTTTCTTTTTTCTTTTTTTTTTTCTTTGTCTATTCAGTACTGGGGGATTGAACCTAGGAATTCAGGCACTCTAGGCAAGTGCTCGGGCTGGGATTTAGCTCAGTTGGTAGAGCACTGCGCTGCAGTCTCTGAGGTCCTGAGTTCAATTCCCAGCACCGCAAAAATGGGAGAAGGACCTGGCAATCCACTCCCAAGGCAATCCCAAAATAGTCAGCCACTGAAAACCCTATGAGGGTCGCTATGAGTCGGATACCGACTTGACAGCACCTAACAACAACACCAACAGGCAAGTGCTCCACCACTGAGCTGCAGGGAAATCCCATTTTTATTTTTTATTTTGAGATAGGATCTTGCTAAGTCGCACAGGCTGCTGCTGTCCTCAGATTCATGATCCGCTTGACTCAGACTTTATTTCTTTTTATATTGTGAAGCTATTACAAACTTTTGTGATTATAGTTATTCTTAATATTTTTTGTTTTTTTAAGTCTGAGATTCCACCTAACTCCAGTAAGAATGGCCAAGATCAACAAAACAAATAATAACAAATGCTGGGTGGATGTGGGGAAAAAGGAAACCTCTTACCCTGTTGATGAGACTATACATTGGTTTTACCACTTTGGAAGTCAATATGGAGTTACCTTAGAAAACTAAAAATAGAACTGCCACATGATCCAGTTATATCACTACTGGGAATATACCCAAAGGGAGACAATTCATCATACCACCGTGACACCTATATCTCCATATTCAATGCAGTACTCTTCATAATAGCAAGGGTATGGAACAAACCAAGGTGCCCATTAATAGAGGAATGGATAAAAAATATGGTACATATACATAATAGGATACTACTCAGCAATAAACAATGGAATAATGTCATTTGCAGCAAAATGGATGGAACTGGAGAATATCATCTTAGTGAATAAACACAAGCTCAAAAAGAGAAATACCATATGTTCTCACTCATATGTGGGATCTGAATCTTAAAGGAAGAAAAAATCCTACACCTAATTTCATATATAAAAATGCACAGTTAAACTTAGTAAAGAAGGGATAATAAAAAATAGAAAGAAGAAGGGAGGGAACTAGCAAAGGGAAGTGAAGATTGCAGAAAGTGAGATGGGGAGGAGAAACAATGGAGAAGGATAAAGGGGGAGAGGATAAACTCAGTGTAAATGATGGAACTTCATGAATACGTGGGAAAAGTAGGGGAACATAACCCAAATATGCAAATGAGTTTTACTACACATTAGTGAAAAGGTCCCATAAACCTTGTAAGTTGATAAAATTATAAGCCAATGGGATATAATAGTTGAATAGGGAAATAGCCAATGGTGTATTACTCTTTACCCCACTAATATTTACCAATAGAGGAAGAAAAAAATTAAAAATAATTAAAAAATGAAATTTTGTAAAAATATTTTTGTTCTTTTAACTTTTAGGGTAAATTTCATGCCACTATCACAATGGTCACATTTTTCTTCATCTGATTATGTATTTACATATACTTGTTGGACTTATATTTTGATGTGCTTTCATATTGGTGTTTGGTGTGTTTTTATTTTATTTTTTTTTATTGTGATACTGGGGGTTGAAACCAGGGCCTCATACTTACATGCTTTGCAAGTGCTGGACCACTGAGATGCCACCTCCAGCCCCCCCCCCCTTTTTTTTTACTTTTTTGAGGCAGGGTCTCGTTAAATTGCACATACTACCTGTAGTCTTGGATTTGCAATCCTCCTCCTGAGCTGCTGGGATTACAGGAGTGCACCACCATGCCCAGCTCTAGTATGTTTTGGTTCTACTTGAAGAATTCTCTTAAGTATTTATTGTAAGGTGAGTCTAACATTGACAAATCCCTCAGTGTTTGTTGTCTGGGAAAAAAAATTTAGCTCATTTTTTTATGTTTAAAGGATAGTTTTGCAAGGAATAGCAATCTTGATTGAAAACTATTTTTCAATTAGTGCTTTGAACGAATCACCTTATTCTCTCCTGACCAGTAGAGTGTCTGTTGAGAAATTCATGGATGGATTTATAGGGATTCCATCACATATAAGTCACTTTTCTCAAACTGCTTTCAAAATTCTCTCTTGCCTTAGATTTTTCACAATGTAATTATATTGTCTTTGGCTGAAGATCTCTTAATTTTCAATGTATTTGGAATATTATGGGCTCCTTGATTCTAGATGTCTATTTCCCTCCCCATATTATGAAAGTGTTTGGTTTTTATTTCTTTAAATACAGCCCCTTTCTCATTCTGTTCTCCTTCTGAAACTCATAATATGTATATTGGTTCACTTAATGGTGTCCCACAAATATCTAGCCTTTCTTCAGTCTTTCTTATTACTTTTATCTTTCTTATTATCTAACTGGATAGTTTCAAGTGAGCTGTCTTCAAGTTTGTTGATTCTTCTGTTCGACTGAATCTACTGCTGAAAGTCTCTGTTGCATTTTTATTTCATTCACTGTATTGTTCAACTCCAGAATTTATGTTTAGTTCTCATTTATAGTTTTTGTCTCTTCTAGTCTCATTTTTGTGTTGTTTTCATGATTCTTTGCTAAGTTGTTTGTCTTTGTCTCATAGATCACTGAGTTTCTTTGGAGAAATTTTGTATTGTTTATCATGTAGTACATGGATCTCTATCTCTTTGAGGTTGGTGACTGGAAA
This sequence comes from Pedetes capensis, assembly GCA_007922755.1. Lineage (NCBI taxonomy): Eukaryota > Metazoa > Chordata > Mammalia > Rodentia > Pedetidae > Pedetes > Pedetes capensis. The sequence goes on from VMDO01006861.1 coordinate 5,598, forward strand.
TTTATTGTGTTCCTATGGTAGTGTCATGATTCCCTAAATTTTCATGTTTATTGTATTGTTGCATTAATGTCTGTATTTGAAGAAGTAGTGACCTCTTTGAGACTTTGTAGAGTGGCTTTGGCAAGGAAATATCTTTATTTGGCAGGGACATGGGTGTTCCACTTACAGGTACATGTGAAGATGTCCTGTGGCACCAGGTCTAGTGGGGCATATGGTGCCAACTGTGGGAGTGTGCAGCAGCTCTGGATGTGGGCAGGGTGGTGGTTTGATAACTTATCTGGATTCCACTACATTGGACACTTCATGATTCTTAGTGGCAAATTTTTAGGGGATTGGTCCATGGAGTTTACAAGAGCTATTTGATCCTCAATGGTGCTTCTGGGTCCAGTGATGACAACACCTTGGTAGATGTGGGGATGGGGCCAGCACTGGGAGTCAGGGGTAAATACAAGCAAGAATGTTGTGGTGAATGGCCCAGAGAAATCACTAATCATGCCTAACTTCTACTCTTCTTTCAAAGACTTCCTATCTCATCTCCTTATCCCATTTTCTTGTACTCCCTCTTCATCTATTTCTCTTTCTCTTCTCTCTCTTGATCCTCATCCTCCTTGTTCTGTTCCTCCATGAAGCCCACAAGTCCCACTTTTCTTTGCACTCAGAGACCAATACTTTCTCTGAATGACTACAAATCTAGAATCATGCTGGATGCCCTTTGAAAGTCATTTTATTCAGGAAAACTTATGAGTCTGTGTCACAAAAATAGTGTAGCATCCTCAAAATCAAAGACCAAGACACAAGTCCCTTGGAATGCCCAAAACATTCAGTAGTTTTTGCTCATCAGGATAATCCTTCTAAACATTAGTAGTATAATGCATTAGATGAAGAGATTCCTATTTAGAATGTAGACAACTAAGAAATTCACTTCTAGAAGAAATTCACCTCTGTAATATCAATGAAAGTTGGTAGGTTCTGGATCCTAATTGGAAAGGCCAACCTTCTGTGGCTACATAGGTAGATGAGAGAAAAGTGATCTGGATTATCATTTCTAGATCTTTTGCTTGGACAATAACTTTATTAGTGACAGTAAGATGTCCCTTCAGTAGGGATGATATGTGACTAAAGACACCCTGGTTTGTAGTAATTTACTGCCTTTACAATGTTAAAGAAACACAAAGGGTGTAGGCATGCACAACCAGGAATTGACTCAGAAGTGACTATGCAACCTAAGCAGACTTGTTTTGTTTTGTTTTGTTTTTGTTTTTCAGTACTTGGGGGTTAAATCCCAAGCCTCACACATACTTTGCAAATGCTGTACCACTAGACTGCAACTTTGGTCCATTTTTTTAAAGGTTCTTTCTTTCTTTCCTTCTTTTTTTCTTTTTTCATTTTATTTTTAATTTTGAGACAGAGTCTTGCTAAGTTATGCAGGCTTCCTCTGGACTCAAACACACAACCTTCCTTCCTCAGCCTCCCAAGTCACTAGGATTAGAAGTGTGCATCACTGTGCCCAGCTTGTTTTATTTTGTGTTTTGAGGCAGGATCTGACTATGCATGAGAGTATGACTAAGCATGCAGCCCTAGCTGGCCTTGAAGTTGTAATTTTCTTGCCTCAGCCTCCCAAGTGGTGGGATTACAGGTGTATGCCACTTCATCTAGCTCTAAGCAGATCGTCTTTTGTTCTCTGTGGCAAAGGTTTGCAAGTAATATTTAAATCTCGGATCACAATATGTAATTGTTATTTGTTTTTCTCTCTCTCTCTCTTTTTTAAATCTACGTTCTCACTAGATTGTAATTTCCCTAATGGCAGGCACATCATCTATCATGTGCTATGTTGTAGCCTCAGACTCACAACTGGTGTTCTGTTGCCATTCATGGAGTGTATATGTGGATAAAATGGCTACATTTTTTAACATACATTTTCCATTCCATTTCCAATACAACACTATCACAACCCTAACCACCCATGCTTTATAAACACCAAGTAAAATAAAATTTCCATAGCATTCTGGTGGAAATCTTTGCCATCAATTCAGAGATGTTCATTTTTCTACCTTTTTCTAGTTTTCCATTTTGCCCTTGGCATCTTTTGATCTTTAGCACTTGCTAATAATTCCTGAAGGATTGGTCTTTCTTAGATATCTTGATGCTTAAATCATAGCTTGGATCCTTATTCATGTTCAGCTTTAACATATAATCTAAATGGCAAAATTATACAGATCCTACATGTCAACCAGGAACAAGGTTAACAATGTTCTAGAATTATAATGGAGGGTACTCTATTTCCAGGTGGCTCAGACAAGTCTAACAGATAAGAAAAATACAGGAGACTGAAACATCTTTTAAAAATATCTTTGTCCTAAAGAAAAAAGAGAAGAGAATTTTCATGAGAACAGCCTTCATCACTTAAAATTGTTGTTATGGGATCTGACTCATAGCAACTTCTACAGGGTTTTCAATGTCTGATTGTTTCCAGATTGTTTTGGGAATAGATTGCCACATCCTTCTCCAACTTAAAAAGGGGACCAAATATAACATTCTAATTCCAATAGAGAAGAGATTTTTATCAGAACAACCTTCATCACTCAAAAAGGGGGCCCAATATCATATTCTAATACCAGGAGACCATTATCTTTTCATTATTTAAGCTCACCAAATTCTTTTTCCTGGCCTCTACTTGTTTCTAGATAATGGTGGTCGAAGTAGGCATTTTCTGATGGTGTTAACATTCTGTAAACTTTCTATCCTGGTCATAGTCAGAGTCCTTGCTTGTCCATTCTCTCATGCACAGTGTGCACAGTAAACTGCAGTAGTTTGTTTACTCTCATTTCAGTACTGCAGGAGCTCCAAAAATCCAGTATCAGCCTCTTTTCGTTCAATGATGTATACCTGACACCTATGATGGTAATTGACATAGACAGGAAGAAATCAATAAATATCTGTTGAACTATGGGAAGATGTAAATATACTAAGTCTGTACTTCCCATTGGTACTACACATAAATATCAATTATTAGGGCCATTGGAGGTTGGGAATGGTTTCTCAAGTTTTTTTTTATTGAGCTCCTTAGAAGAAGACAGAGGTACAACTAAGCATCTTGAACAATATCTTACACATCTAGGAAGTGACTAAGTGGGATTATAATACTAGTTTTCTGTTTATAAACACCAAAAGTTAAAAGAATGTATTCAACTATATAATCACAGTGAGTAGGATAGGATCTTTCCTCAGTAATTCACAGGCCCTGCAACTTCTTGCCATTTTCCCAGGTTCTTGTTATGCGTGATATTGTCGTGAGAGATATACCAGTTAACAGAAATTTCTAGGTTTCTAGAATGTCGGATGAGAGAAAACATCACTTGTTTCTGTGGGTTAGCAAAGAAAAAAGAAGAAAAAGAAAAAAAACCTCTGGTTTGAAATGTAACCATGGCTTCTGAGTTAATAGACTCTAATATTTACTTTTTGCTCATTTTGTGCCAGACATTTTTCAAAGTAATCTATGTGACTTAACTTGAGCAATTCCTATGGCCATGATGTATTTTATTATCCTTTTCATCTTGTGGGAAATTGAGGCACAGAAGAAGTTAAAAAGTTAACTTCCCATAGGTTACGTAACTAGTTATTGAAAAGTCACAATATGAATGCAGGCAGGATGTTTAAAGATATCAGAGAAAGAAAACCGTTATCCTTGTATTTGGAATATGTGGCTCCCTTCCCAATTCTTTTCAAAGGTGATTCAGCCTTCTCAGATCCCAAGATACACCTTTGAACTATTGAATTATGTGAGCCTATAAATTCTCTATTATTATTATTATTATTATTATTATTATTATTATTACTATGTCTGATGGAACTGGGTTTTCTGTTATTTTCCACCTAACTACTCTTCAGTGTAATAGTTTGCACATCTAGTAACAAGTCAGTATGTATATCAAGCTATGCCTAATACCTGGTAATAACCAAGTATATAATAATTTATATTTAAGTTTACATAATCAGGAGTTTTTCTCTGTGGTTTTGGTATTTTCATTAATGAAAGGCTCTCAAAGGTTTTTAGTTTCCAAATCCCTCCTGACCTATTGAAATCGCACACCTTACAGCCTACGTCAAGTTCCTTCTCTTCTGCAAAGGCTTTTCCCAGATCCCTGATTGCTAAACAGCTTAAATTAGATGCTCATGGTATCTTCCTCTGCGCTTCCAGAGTGCTGTCATCCCATTATTTAACATAGTTCTTGACAATGACTTTCTCTGCTTCTGTGGACAAGGATATGCTCTCTCTGGTATATTCCCTTACAGCCTGGCAGATAGTAGATGCTCAATAAATCGGCAAGTAATCAATTTCAAATGAGGTTTCACTAAATGAACTCCTGTAACAATAATGCATACTGTATCAGTCTAGGTTCTTCAAAGATATATCCTATTGATTCTATTGAAGATAGATAGATACACAATAGATAGATGATAGATAGATAGATGGATAGATAGATAGATAGATAGATAATGTACAAGAAAGAATTGCTTTTTGCAGTTTTAGAAATTGCGAAGTCCCAATGGTATATTTCCTGTCTGAGTCTGAAGGCTTCAGAACCAGGAGAACAAAAGCCTGAGTCTAAAGGCAGAACAAAAGCCCAGACCAAAGACCATCTTGTTGTTGTTGTTAGGTGCCATCGAGTCGGTATCCGACTCATAGTGACCCTCTGTACAACAGGGGAAACACTATTGTCAGTGCTTCTCTGCTGTTCATAGGGTTTTCGATGGCAGATTGGTTTTTGGGAGGGGGTTGCCAGGTCCTTCTCCCAAGCCTGCAGCTTCTGGTGTTCCCAGGCGGTCTCCCATCCAGGTACTAACCAGGCCCGACCCTGCTTAGCTTCCAAGATCTGATGGGATCCGATGCCACAGGGCTACAGCTGCAGGCTAAAGACCATCTAGTAGAGGAAATTATCTTACGCTGTCTCTTTGTTCTAATGAGGCCCTCAATGAAGGTGGCTGAGCAGGGCCACCTGCCTCATTCAGTCACCTGATTCACATGTCGAGGTGATCCAGAACCACCCTCGTAGACACACCCAGAATAATATTTAATCTAATATCTGGGCACACTATGGCTCATCAGGTTGACACATACCATTAGCCATCACACTCATGGAGAGTAAACAGAAAGACTTTAGGAGAGTATTTCAGAGTCACGTTAATAATTCATCAACAAGAAGCAGAGAAACAAGGAGTCAGAGGAAGTTTTCCTAACTACATATTCCTGAAAACAAGGAAGGATTAGCTGACTTTGAGTTACTTATAATGCATAGTTTACTGGGGTATCAAGTAATTATTTGTAAATATTTTATATTTATTTGTCAGAAAAATATTTTCTTATGTTTTCATCCTAGTGTCTCACGTCTGGAGCCATAGCACCCTATCATCTGATTCCACCTGATCTTGGAAGCTAAGAAGGTTCGGCCTGGTTAGTCCTTGGATGGGAGACTGACTGGGAACACCAGGTGCTGCAGGCTAGGGAGAAAACCTGGCAACCCACTCATGAAACAATCCACCATTGAAAACCTTATGAATAGCAGAGAACCAATGACAATAGTGCTTAGCAAAGCAGTGTCGGAGATTATTTGGTTCTTTTGTACATAGGGTCTCTATGAGTTGGACCCGACTTAATGGCACCTAACAACAACAACAACAACAACAACAACAACAACAACAACAGCAATGTACCAAATTTAAAATTCATGTTTCAAATATTATGAAGTTGAAAATCCAACGAGAAGCTGCCCCACTCATGAAGCCTGTTCTTTACATTTCTGTCCTTGATCAAAGGAATGATTTAAAGTTTTAGTTAAAGATGAGGATGGGAAGGGGAGCTAGTTTTGGCTGCCTCAGTGGGGGAAACTTTGGGCCCAACTTTCCCTTTGAAATCCTCAAGTTGAAAGCGATTTCCACATTCTGCAAGAGAACTATAGGTAAGATTGAAGTGAGGTGTCTGTGAGGGGGAGAAAACCTCCTCACATAGTGCTCTTTAAGGAGACTGGTTATGTCTCTTGTATAGTTCAAGAGGAAAAAAGAGAGCAGGAGAAGTGTTTGATGGAGAACTTGAGCAGGGTCGCTTTGGGATCAGAAATGCTGCTGTCTATCTACTCCAGTTGTTGAGGTCAAGTTCAAAACTGATTCTTGACAGAGAAGCTTGAGTCAAGGAGCTCCTCTCCCCTGTGTCCTGCAGTGAGGCTGGACAGCCGGGAGCTGCCTTGTGTCATGGAAGACATATAAGCTCTGTTCTGATCCAGAGGTCAGGAATAAGAAGGAAAGGCAATGCTGGTTTCTAAAGCCACAAAGAGTGAAAAAGACAGCAAATATAAATAGCTCAGTGTCAGATGATGATCATTTAGTTAAGAAACTGTAAAGCTACTGTTTTTAATGGCTACATAGGATCTCTAGTCTTAGTAGGGCAATAAAACAATATTTTTCTGCTTTTTAATTTGTTCTGCCATAGTATGCTGTTGTTAAAAGTCTCTGAGTGTCTAGGACTTTGCTAACTAAAGTACAGGTTTTTCTGCAATGTTACCTCTAAATCCAGCAAGCATGGTTCCAGGGAAGGATCATGATTTGGAATAATTTTCTAATATCACCATAGCAACTTATGTGAATGTGTGGATACTGAGACCAATAAAAACACAACAAAACTGTTAGCAAGGAACATTTTTTATCACATATGTGGTTAAAATTAGATAAAATATGAATTGTGAATTGTGTTTTAGAAGGATAATGGTACAGAATGTGTTAAAATGAATCCTATTTTGTTAAATATAAGAAACAGGAGGGGAATTTCAATGAAATGTGACAGGTGTAAAAATATTCTGAAGAACAAAATGCTTGTGTAGCAATATAAGAAAACTGCAGAAAGAGAATGACACAAGAAGCAGGTTGAGAGTGCACTGAGTAGGTATAACTGGTGAATAATTCAGAGGACTGATAAAAACCATCAATAATATGATTGTGGAATCATTCTGTTCTCTAGTCAAGTGTGTCCAGTTTGGGAATTTCAAAGCCGGTGAATTAAAGGCTATTGGAATTGAAAGGAAGCTAGAGGTCATTTATGATGTTTGATTCTCCTCTGCAAACATCCAGGAAGGGAACATGCTGCCCCCTCACTCGCCTGCCAGTTTGCCATACTGTGAGGGCTTGCAGGTTGCTATAATGCTAAAAGCTATGCCACTGGAATAGGATATGCTTATGCGTTTCATTTGCCTTTTGATGATTTCTAATTTTCCTAGATTCATACAACATACATCCCGTGTTCCAATTATTAATGGATGTTTACAGTTGTTCCTCCTTTCAGTCATGCCACATGGCCCCATGCACTTGGGCAGAACATCATGGTGTTGTGTAGCAGGTTTCTCCAGATTGGACATGGCCTGGATATAATGCTGATCATTTTGTTCATCTTGATACAGAAGACCTGAATGACCTGAGAGGATCTTGGCCCCACAGCCTTGACAATAAAATAGCAGAAGAGTACAGCCTGGCTAGGCCCATAATAGTGGTCATGAAGATATCAACATTCCCTCATGGAGGGAGGGGAAAGGAGGGCCACAGGACCGTCCTCTGATGGGCTACTCACTAGTCCCTCTTGTCATAACTGCACATGATGCTAAGTTATATAAGACATGAACAGTTGGGTAAAGGTGGGATTCGATTGTGATGCAGACACTCAAGAAACTACCAGGGAGTCACACTTGCTCCTGTAAGTAACACTAGTGCTGAGAGGAAGAGAGACACTTACTCATGTAAGTGACCCCAATGCTGGGAGAGAGAAAGTGACTTGCTCCTGTACGTGACCCCAACACTGGGAGGAAAAAAGCATCACTCCTATAAGAAACCCTAGAGCTAGGAGGGAGAGACAGAGACTTGTTGTATAAGCAACCTCAGTTAGAGGGAGGACTTGAGAATAGTGTGGGGCATCTTGGTTGGAACTTCTCAGAAGGGATTCCTCTCATTGGTGGAGTTATACATAGAAGCTGTCTGTGAGTCACCTATGCCTCTGTAAGAAACTCCAATAAACTAATGTCTTACAGAGTTTAACTTGATCCATCCTTTGGCCTGTTTGCATTCCCTCTGGCTATCACACAATACATGGCAATGACAGCTTGTGGTGGAAGAGGTTCTTCACCTCATGGTGGCCTGGAAGAAGAGGGAGAGAGAGGGAGAGGGAGGAGGTGAGGGAGATGGAGAGAGAGAGAGAGAGAGAGAGAGAGAGAGAGGAAGAAAGAAAGAGACACCAGTGACAACATATAGCCTTCAAAGGCATGCCACCAGTGATCCAGTTCCTCCAACTAGGCCTGACCTCCCAAAGTTTTCACCACCTCTTAAAACAGCATTACCTATTCAGGGCAAAGTGTTCAAAACATGAGCCTCTGGGGGACATTTTATATCCAAACCATAATAGAAGGCAAAAGAAAATTCATTGTACATTAGGAAAACAGATTCCTACCTCTAGGTTTCTTGCTGGTTATGTGTGATCCCAGATATTCCCCTTCTCATGACAAAATAAATTTTAGATTCTTCATTCCTTATATAAGTAAATTAGTCTAGATTGCTGTAAGAGTTCTCCCAGATCATCCCTCTCTGAGTCCCAGCAACATGTGCTTCTCCACAGTCTAATACTTACAAATTCATGAGTACTCACAAGAAGAAAGCTCCTTGTTTCCTCAGCCAGGGCTATGTGTTTACCCCCATCTTAACTTAATTAACCTGCATTTTCTTGTTTTGGCCATGCGACTTCTACAATAAAAATACACATACATTTATTTCAAGTTTTCCAAACTATGTAAGTTCATCTCTTTGAAAAGCATACTTGAAATAGTTTATTCAGATAAAGTCTCAGCACAGAAGTACATCAGAAGTGTGTGTGTGTGTGTGTGTGTGTGTGTATCTGAGTGAATCATATCTACTTTTTATTGTAGATCCCTTTCTACTGAAGGGTATTTTCTGGTGGTCAAATTCATCCAAATGAAATTCCATTCTAGAAATGGTATAGATAGCTATTTATAAAGAAGGAATAAAAGTAAACAAAATAAGAAAGATTAATGTGCTCACTTTTAGGAGTAATGTGTTACCTATGTGAGAAAGAACCAAGTACTGTTGTTTCTAATAACACTTTCATTAATCAAAACCTTGAAGTAACTGCATAATGAGGCTAAGAAGCTAATAGATATTAGCATATTGCTTTACTTTCTCCTTTGCTGGCAGGAGTGGCAAGCTAAGATTCTGCACCAGTGCCATTCTTTCTGTCCCACAATATTAAAGCTAAAGAGAAAGAAACAGTGAACACAATAATTCTCAAAGAGAGTTTTGCTTTAGAAGGAAAGTTCCCATTTCAAAGTTTCTAGCAGTCTTCATTGAACATGGCAAATGTTAAGTAAACTTTTTATCTGGGAAGAATCTGACCAGCTTCTCTGAGAAAAAGGCTAGATACAGAGTTCCATCAAGCTTGTGGAAACTGTAGCACCATCCTGACAGCTTAGGAGCTAAGCCTGCTGAGCTGGTCTGGGGAGGGAGCTGGTTGATAAATTAAAGTTGTTCAATGAAAGTTTTACTACCAAAATGTAGAGTCTCAAAGGGGAATTCATTATGAGGGAAGGAAAATTTGGTAAGAAAAGAAGCAGTTATGAGGGGAAGTGAGTTTGGGCAGAGAGTATCATTGCCACTGCTTGGGGACAATGACTGAGCCCGTGACTATAATCTAGAGCTCACATGGACCAGGCAATTGCAGGAACATCAGCATAGCACAGAACCCAGCCAAATTATATAACTAATTTTCAGGAGCCACACGGTTGATCCACTTAAATAGAATAAGCCCTTGTTGTTGTTGTTGTTTTGTTGTTGGTTTTTTTTGTTGTTGTTAGGTACCATTAAGTCCAGTCACTGTACACAGCAGAAGGAAACACTAGCAGACACTGTGCCATGCCTGGCACTATTGTTAGTGTTTCTCTGCTATTCATATGATTTTTGATGGCTGATTGCTTTGGGAGTGGTTTGCTGAGTCCTTCTCCCAAGCTTATGGCACTCAGTAGACCCAGGCAGTCTCCTATCCAAAGAGTAACCAGGCCCCAACCTGCTTAACTTCAGAGATCAGATGAAATCAGATGCCATGGTGGTATAGCTATAGATGAATAAGCTCTTAGTGAGCTATAAATTTGAAACAGGAGAGTTGAGTGATTAATAGACTTTTAAGAAGACATGTGGCACAATGGAGGCACAATACCTGACTTCAAACTATATTACAGGATCATATTGATAAAAACAGCTTGGTACTGGGAAAGAAAAGGCTCCAAGATCAATGGAACAGAATTGAAGACCCAGAGATACATCTATGCAACTAGAGCCACCTGATGGTTGACAGAGGAACCAAGGATGTTCATGGAGAAAATACAGCCTCTTCAACAAACGATGCTGGGAAAATTGGATATCTATTTGCAGAAAGGGCTGGGATTTATCAGAGTTGGTAGAACATTGCTCTGCAGTCTCTGAGGTCTCTAATTCCATTCCCAGCACCACAAAAATGGGAGAAGGACACGGCAACCCACTCCCAAGGCAATCCCCAAAACAATCAGCCACTGAAAACCCTATAAGGGTTGCTATGAGTTGGACACGACTCTACAGCACTTAACAACAACAACAATTTGCAGACAACTGAAAATAGACCGTATCTCACAATCTGCATGAGAGTGAACTCAAAATGCATCAGACCTCAACCTAAAACCAGAAACATTAGAACTACTAGAAGAATATTGGAAAGATCTCTAACATATAGGCATAGGAAAGTATTTCCTTAACAAGACTCCAATCATCCAGAAAACTGAACCAAAAGTTGATAAATGGGATTATATGAAACTAAAAATCTTCTGTACAGCAAAGGAAACAATCAACAGATTTAAGAGAAAGCCCACAGAATGGGAGAAAACCTTTGCATCCTACATATCTGACAGAGGACTAATTTCTAGAATATATAAAAAAAAACCTTAATAAAACAAATACCAAGACAACAAATAACCTAATAAATAAGTGGGCAGTGGAACTGAACAGATAGCTCTCAAATGAATAAGTATGAATGGCCAATAAACACAGGAAACAATGCTCAATATCCCTAGCCATTGGGAAATTTAAATTATACTAGCTGCCTCTGGCCTCAAACTCAGGATCTTTCTACTTCAGACGCCCAAGTTCCTGGGATTACAGATGTGCACCACAGTGCCCAGTTTGTAGGTATTTTGTTGAGAATATTTGCATCTGTGTTCCTCAGGGAAATTTATCTGTAGTTTTCTTTTTCTTCTTATTTTTGCATCTTTCCCTGATTTTGACAACATGATAATGCTGGCTTCAAGGAATGAGTGTGAAAGAGTTCTCTTTCTTCAATTTTTTGGAATACTTTAAAAAGAATTGGTGCTTATTCTTCTTTAATATTTGGTGGAATTCAACAGTGAAGCCATTCATTCCTTGGCTTTTCCATTTTGGAGAACCATTTATTACTGATTTAACCTCTTATTCATTATTTGTTTGTCCTATTTTTTCTATGTATTCATGGTTCAATTTAGGCAGATTTTACATGGCTAGACATTTTTCCATTTTTGCAGGTTTCCAATTTTTTGATGTACAGCTGTTCATAATACACCCTAATTATCCTCTGTATTTCTGTGGTGTCAGTTGTAAGATCTCCTTTTTCAGCTCTGATTTTATTTAGTTGGGTTTTCTTTGTTTTTCTTGGTTAGATTAATTAAAAGTTTTTCAAATTCATTTATCTTTTTAAAAAATTCTTAATTTCATTAATCTTTTGCATATTTTAGTCTCTGTTTTACTTATTTATGCTCTTATTTTTATTTCTTTACCTTTAATAGTTTTGAGCTTGATTTATTCTTGTTTTTACAGTTCCTTTTGAGTAGCTGCATTGTTAAGTAGCTTATGTGAAATCATATTTTTTTAGTACATTTAGTACATTTAGTATTTTTTAGTACTTTTTTTAAATTTACTGTTATACTTTTCCCTCGTACTCCTGATTTTTCTGTATCCTGTAGGTTTTGGCATATTGCATGAACATTTTTGTCATTTATCTTTTTAAAAAATTCTTAATTTCATTAATCTTTTGCATATTTTAGTCTCTGTTTTACTTATTTATGCTCTTATTTTTATTTCTTTACCTTTAATAGTTTTGAGCTTGATTTATTCTTGTTTTTACAGTTCCTTGAGTAGCTGCATTGTTAAGTAGCTTATGTGAAATCATATTTTTTAGTACATTTAGTACATTTAGTATTTTTTTAGTACATTTTTTTTATTTACTGTTATAATTTTCCCTCGTACTCCTGATTTTTCTGTATCCTGTAGGTTTTGGTATATTGCATGAACATTTTTGTCTATTTCAAGAAATGTTTAATATCTCATTGGATTTCTTCATTGTAGAAATGCTGCTGAGAAAATGAGATATCCATATGAATTAATCAATAATTCATTTATGAGCATGTTGTTTAATTTCCATGTATTTGAATAATTTCTAAAGCTCTTCTTGTTGATTTCTGGTTTTTCTATTCCATTGTGTTTGGAGAGGAAATGTAACATGATTTTGATTATTTCAAATTTGTTTGAACTTGTTTTATGGCATAACATGGCTATCCTGGGGAATGTTCTGTGTGCTGATGAGAACATTGTGTATTCTGCAGCTGTTGGATAAAATATTCAGTAAATGTCTGATAAGTCCATTTGGCCTCTAATATAATTTGATGTTTCTTTGTTGGTTTTTCGTCTGGATGATCTGTGGTTTAATGAAACTGGAGTGTTGCAATCTCTAACTTTTATTGTTTTGGAGTCTATTTCTCCCTTCACACTGGATAATATTTGCTTTATATAATTGGGTGCTCTGTCATTGGCACATATATATTTACAATGGTTATATCCTCCTGTTGAATCAATTCCTTAATCATTATAGAGTGAGATTCTTTGTCTCTTTTTATAGCTCTTTATTTAATGGTCACTTCTTTCTGAAACAAGTGTAGCTACTCAGTTTTGCTTTTTGGTTTCTGTTTGTGTGGTACATCTTTTTCCATCCCCACAGTTTCAGTCTGTGTGTGTCTTTATCGATGATGCAAATTTCTTATAGTAAGCTGGTTGACTGTTAGGAATTTTGCATTTTTAAATTACTTTTCTATTTTTTGTTTAACCCAAGCTGACCTCAAACCTGCCTCAGCTTCCTGAGTGCTGGGATCATGGGCTGGCATCATTACACTTGGCTTTCAGTCTAAATATTTCAATTGGGGGATTTACATTGGTACCAACTGGAAAATTTAGGAAAATTTCTTCATTTCAATTTTTAAAAAGTAATCACATCTACAAAGTTCCTTTTTTCATGTAAGGTATCAGATTTTAGAAGCTAAAATGTGGACATCATTGGGAGATCATTATTTTGTCTACCGTATGCTATTTCTGATTTCTAGTTTTTCCCTCTAATTTTTGTATAATTTCAACCTCTCTGTTAAAATTATTTATTTTTATATAAATATCCAACATTTATAACTACTTTTATGATGGTTCCAAGTTTTTCTTATACTCTATGCAGATTAAGTAGTAGCTGTGTCTCATTTTTCTTTGAGGGTGAAGCTCTCCCCTATGAACTTTAGGCTACTTGCTTTCTCTACCAACTCAGGTCTTTGGGATATAACAATAATAAAAGCTGTGACTTTTTTGTTTACTCAGCTTTTCTTCCCATTATTTGTATGGAGTGATATTCTTTCCAGATTTCAACACTCTAAGTAGAAGGTGAACTACATATAAATGTATTTACTCAATAAAACACTGATGCTGTTCTTTTTGAAAAGAAGAAAAGTTTTGGTGAACTGTGTAATCGTCTCCTTTTCTACTAATGTTCCTCCTATGTAATAGTAAAAATAGGTATAATGATGTTATTGGGGATGGTATTGGTGATTATGTTAGCTACTTGTCATTAAATGTTTCATTATGTTCCATGCAATGAGCTAAGTAATTTATATACATGATTTGTATTTTAACAATTTCAACCCATCTAGGATGCCGGTACCATTGTTATCATCTTCAGTCTATATATAGAAAAACAAGTGAAAAACTGTTTCAAGTTACTGAGTAGAAGACATGGTTTTTAAGCCAAGTAAAACTGATACAAAAGCCCACCTTCCAACCTAACCCTGGTGGCATACCATCTCCTTTTTTCCTTACTTGTGTGTAAATGTTATTGTACTGAAATGCCTTTTCTTCATTTATTATATTTATTCCTATTAAATATTTTATTTCCTTATTAGACTCCTGAATGTAGGATTGGATTTGGAATTCCATTTAATTCTCTCTAATTCACCATTGTTTTTTGTGAAAGGCCTTGAACATAGACAGATTTTACATAAGTTTGCCAATCATCACCTGTAAATAATTTATGTAGATTTTGAGAAAGAGCGCTCCATTTTTTGTTACTGTGGAGAACAGAAGAAAATATCTGAAAATGTCATAAATATAGTACTTTCTGGACATCTTCAGCTGTGCCTGTGGACTCTGAGGGATCCATACATACTCAGAGAATTTATTTCCCACCTCCTACTTCCTGAGTCCTCTCCACCTAAACTCGTGATTCCTCCTCCAGTGTTTCCTATCAAAGTTAAGGGCACCATACACGACCTTGTTTTTTAAGACTGGAACCCTAACATAACCGTTTTTTCCTGTATTCCTACCCTTCACCCACCACATCTAATCTAGCACCATTCTCTACAGATTCTAGCTGCTGTGTAATTTTTGAATTATTCTCTTTATACATCCTGCTATTCTTCCAGTCCAGGTCACACTCTTACATTGTTTGTCTATGTAGTATTTTCCCAACTGATCTTCCTGTAGAATGGTTTCTCACCTGTTACCAATGTTTCTCACACGCCAGAATGAAAATGATTTTTCTAATATGCTATCCTGACCCTGTCACTTATTCTCAAAACCCTTGAATGGCTCTCCTCTGCCTCAGAAAGGAAGGATAAACTCCATAAGAAGTGTTCTACTTACTACTGATGCGTAACAAACCCATCCCAATTTAGGATTTTGGGTAAGGCATAGAGGAAACAGCTTGTCTCTACTCCATGATTATTTGGGTCTCATGGAGGAAGACCTGAAGATGGGGAGCATCCAGTGGCTGAGGCCTGGTATCATCTGGAGGAAAAGTCACACACATATCTAGTGGCTAGTGTTGGCTATTGTCTGGGCATCAGCCAGGGATTGGACAAAATACCCATATGTGATTTGTTTTTATTATCTTTTTGCAAGGGATAGTTTAGGGATTCCTCACTACAAGGTGGCTGGGTCCAGAAGCAAATGCCCTGAGAGAGAAAGGCATAAATGCCTGGCTGTTTGAAAATCTAGAATCAGAGATCAAAATGCCCAGTCAGTTTCAAGGGGAGATGGCATTGATCCAACCATTTGATAGGAGAATCTTGGGAAGGTACACTTCAGAAGAGCTCCGGGATGGAAGTTACTGTTGTAGTCATCTTTCCAAATCACAATTTGTCACAGTTTGGCTAAGGCCTTTCATGACTTGATCCCTGCTTAAGTCTCTATGATATTTCCCCCATTTGCTTTGGATCCTGCTCACCATGGCATCTCCTGAGGCTAGTGAGGGCTGGCCCCTGGTGGGTGCTCAAAAATATTTGTTGGAAGAATGAAGTACTATGCTTTCTTGGCAGTCAATGGAAGTTTGCTCAGAGAATACCTGGTGCTAGGCAGAGGTCGTTGGAGTTGACTTCATGTTGGATTGATGCTATTCAAATAATATTCAGCAGACCTCTTCATGGCTCAGTCATGAACCTATTGATTGAGCCTCCCAAGACTTCTTGCAAGCTGTTTTCCTCCACCCCTTACTGAAATCAACATTCTTTGCTCAAAGCACAGAAGCTAAATTGGTCATATAAGAACTTGCCAAGCAAAGAGCATCCTAAAATTGCTGCCAGAGACTCCACTATTGATTGAAAACAAGAAATCATGTGGGGTTTCCTCCTTCAAAGTGGGTGGCAGGGCTACATGAGCTTTTTAGTCTTCCTGTAAACATTGCTATGGTAACTGGCAGGTAATTAGCTATTTATCACACACAAAGACATACTCTGAGTTTTAAACTTCAGGCCTCTTGTTGTAACAGCCTGTTAGAATAAGGAAAGAATATCAAATTGCAGACTGCTCATAAAATTACAATTATTTTTTGATGGCAGGTAGTCTTCCTATTGTGAAGTTTCTGAGAAAACAAAGGATAATATAAACAAGCATAATAACCATATTTTCCACTGTCCTCTAAAGAGACCCCCTTACATTCCTCCATTAAAAATAAAATTTGTGCTCAAAGATCCATGCTAATGTTTGAACTAAGGAGGCAACATAAGAGACTGTAAAGCAAAAAGATAGAGATAATAATAGCAGCACTAAAGGTAATCTTATCTGTAAAGGAAATATACAAAGAAACCAAGTTCTCTTTCAGCTAGAGGTTATAATGACTAATTATATTCTTCTAATTCTGTGACATGCTCCATAGTATAAAGAAAGACTAGACAAGGCAAATACTAAAAGAGAGTAAATGCTTATTTTGGTCGTAATCTGCACTTTTTTATGAGAAGACTACTAATGCCTATTGTGAATTTTATTCATGTAATTGCTCAACATATTTGTATATAATAAACTTCTCCTCATATGTAATTATATGTATTTATGCATAATCAAAAGAGGTGGTTAAAAGACAAGTTCATAATAAGATCTGAAATAGAGATAAAGAAGAGCTTAATTAATATTTTAAGGAGGAAGGAACTCTTTCTCAATGCATACTTTATAATTATCCCATTTAAATTTCTTGATGCACAACTTTGTTTTGAAAAAAAATTTTGAAGACACTACTAAAGTATCTGTTTTGTCTTGCTTAAAGGAACATGGCAGCAGATGTTCCTATTGCATATAGACAGACCCTAAGCTAGCCTAATGTTTATTAAATGATAACACATATCATAGATCAAATGAATTTAAAGAACATATTTTAGAAATTGTGCTAATGTGCTTCTCAGCATGGAGCTTGTACTCCTTGATCACGTCTCTCCAGGAAGCCTAGTCTGGTGTCATACTTTAGCAAGGAGTGAAGTTGAAGAAGACAAGTCATTAAGACAGAGGCAGGAAATCAACTTTGTAAACTCTTGAAAGGAGCCATGATTGGAAATCTGAATGTGTAATGTGCCTCTCAAGAAATTCTAACTTGCTGGATTATTAGTTGTTCTGGAGGTATATTTAACAGAAAACAGGTAGAGGCTATGGCTTCAGCCTTATGAGAGTAACCTTCAGGAATTATCTTGGCAGTTAAAGGAAGAAACAGGGGCCATCATTTCCATTTCCAAAGCCCAGATTTCCTTGCCACAGCTCTTGCCTCCCATGATATAAGCTGTATATTTGGGATTTCTAGACTCAAACACCAGTGGAAGGAGGAATAATGGGCACCTGCAGCAACTCTCCTGTCTTATAGTTTGGCAGGGAGGGGACACACATACAACCCCTTAGAAAGCTGAGGTTAGGTTTTGATTTAATTAGATCACAAGACAACTCGCACTTGGAAGAGCAGATGCAGTACAATTAAGCATTGGTTCTTTTGGTCCTGCTATGGATGGATGGACTAACTTGTGTCCCCCTTAAATTCCTGTCTTGAAGTCTTAGCCCAAGTGTGAATACACTTGGAGATAGGGCCTTTAAGGAGGTGATTAAAACTAAGTAAGATTATGAGGTCAGAGCCCTCATGATATGATTGGTCCCTAATATTTTGGCACAGAGACTGGTTCATTGAAAGACAATTTTTCCATGGATGTGGTGGAGAGGGGGTAGGCTTAGGTGGTAATGTGAATGATGGGGGGGGGAGCTGCCATAAATACAGATGAAGTTTCACTTGACTAGGCTCCTAACAGGCCACTGACCAGTACCTGGTGGGTGGGGACCTCTAAAGGACTTTTAGAAGAGACCCCAAAGAGTCTACTGTGTCTTTTTCCCATCAAGTGAAGACACAGCCAAAAGGTGGTGATCTGCAAGCAGGACTTTGCCAGAAATCAAAATAGCTTGCACCTTGATTTTAGACTTTCAGCCTCCACAACTGTGAGAAAGGTATTTTCTGTTGTGTATGATCCACCAATGCCTGCAGTGGTAGCCCTGTGGCATCAGATCTCATCAGATCTCGGAAGCTAAGCAGGGTCAGACCTGGTTAGTACATGGATGGGAGACCGCCTGGGAACACCAGAAGCTGTAGGCTTGGGAGAAGGACCTGGCAACCCCCTCCCAAAAATCAATGTGCCATTGAAAACCCTATGAACAGCAGAGAAGCACTGACAATAGTGTTTCCCCTGTTGTACAGAGGGTCGCTATGAGTCGGATACCGACTTGATGGCACCTAACACCAAACAACATGAGCCACCATGTCTGTAGTATTTTGTTATGTCAGCTTGAGCCTTCCAAGACATCCTTATAGACTCTGAGCCACAACTGCAATGACACTGACTATGCATAAGGGATCTCGCTGTATCTGAAAGCTCTAATCTTGCCACATCACTGCTCTTTTTATAATTAGGGTTCCATCAATTAGTGCTTCTGATTTAGGGAATGTCTACAGCACTCCTTGTTCTCTAGCATCAACACAATCACATCCTTCACTTCTATGGGCCTGGAGCAGATGGGGAGAGAAAAGCATAGTCAGCGCCCAGAGTCCCTAAGAAATATATCTTCCTCCAGCTTTTTGTTAGTTCCAGGAAATCCCATTTTATTATATCACTATTCCCTCAAGGAAAGTTCACCACTTTCCAACTTGGTAGCTAAAACAAGCATCATTTCTTATCCTTCCTATAATTCTCACAATACTATGAGATGTTATTAACCTCATTTTTCCAGATTAGTCACTGGAGAAATTCAGACATTTACTCAAGATCAGAGTTTATATTCTGTGTTTGAGCCCAAGTCTGGCTAATCTCAAAGCCCAAATCCACAACTCCAATACAGTAAATTTATCCAAAGTGTTTTATGGAATTGGTAAAAGCCTTATAGAATGTGAAATGAACATGAGAAATAAGTCTTATCTCATGGATTGTGGTTGTTGTTGTTGGGTGCCCATCTAGTTATGTCTGACTCGTAGTGACCCTTATAGGGTATTCAATGGCTGATTGTTTCAGGGTTGCCTCTGGAGTAGATTGCCACATCCTTCTTCCATTTTTGCAGTGCTGGAAATTGAACTTGGGACTTTAGAGACTGCTGTGTGGCACTCTGCCAACCAAGCTAAATCCCATGGATTAGTCACTGGCTTAATAAAATACTCCTCTTAAGCAATATACTTGAATCTTAGCAAACATCATTTAGCTACAGCTAAATAGAAATATAGAAATATTTTCAAATTGGGAAGTAAATTTATGTTCTCTAGAACTAGATGTTGTTATTTAGAGGTATCATCAAGCTGGATGCAATTCATACTGACCCTCATAGGGTTTTCAATGGCTGATTTTTTCAGGATTGCTTCAGGAGTGGGTTGCCACATCCTTCTCCCATTATAATAGTAACAGGATAATGGTCTTACTTGTGATTTACCCCAAACAAGAAAAGGATCCCAAATACCAAATTCTATTTTTTAAAGGTAGTGAATTAAAATGAAAAATATCTGTTTGTAGTATATAGCAAGTTCAAGGTCAGCCTGGTGCTACATGGCAAGACCCTGTCTCAAGGAAAGAAAAGAAAAGAAAAGAAAAATACTGAGTGTAAGGTAAAGTGTTAGGTTTATGAGTGTTGCTTTTTTTCTATTTTTCATGGTTTTATGATGTTACTAAATTGTTCTCATGATGGAAAAAAGTTATGACATTTGTTGAAAATTTACTATTATGTATGAAGCATTATGTTCTTAATGCGTCATACATTATTAGTTCATTTCATCTAAATAATCTTGTGAGTTAATTAGTATCATTACATTCTTTTTTAGATGTGGATACCAAGACTCTGAGAAATTTAACATTAGTAAGTGGCAGATCCAGGATTTAAACCCTGCATTTTTTCTCTAGAGCCCGTTCACTGAACTATAAGAGATGGCTTATTTGAATGGATGAATCTAACAAAAACGGGAGGTCAGAACATTGAAGTCTGGAGGTCTGACATAGGGAGAGGGAAAAGGAGATGAGATGGACAACCAAGGAGCTGGAAAAAAAACCCAGGACAACTCAGGAGAAACCACTCCTGGCCCAGAAAAAGTGGAAGAAAGAGATCTTCTCCATAGTGATCCACTTTCCATAGTTTGTAACATATAATGATAAATTAAATCCTAGTCTTAAAACAAGTAAGTAGCTTCATCTACTTACAGTCTCTGCCATGCTTCCATTCCATCCAGCCATCTGTCTAACCATCCATCCATCTTTCCATGTATCCTTCTGGGCTACCTACAAATATAATGAGAATTTGTTGAACACTCCTGATAAGCATAGCTCAGACAGGAACTGCTCATTTATTGCTGTGTATCTTATTCAGGTAATTTCTTTTTTCATTTGTTTCTTGTCCACTGTTTGTCCACTGTCAACCACCTGCCTCAGAATCTCTTGGGAGTCTTATTAAATGCTAGCATTAATCTTCAATTTTTTAAAGTTCCAACAAGAAAATATATTTATCATACTTAAAAAAACATTTATGTAAACCAACTCTACTTCATAAGAATTTTTCCAATAAAGCAAAGAGAAGGGAAACTATAGTCATTTATCCAAAGACATTTATTAGTCTCTAGGTACAAAGAACCAATGATCTAGAGGATGTATGAAATAATGCTAAAGAACTAGAAAATCCATTTTCAGGAGCTGAGCTTCCTTAGATTCCAGAGGCAAAAGACTAGATTAAGAGAATATAAAACAAAAGATCCCTGGGAACTCTCAGACAAATGAATGAGTCTTCGTTCATATCCGATGACCTTGAATGGTTCTGATCACTTACCATACTCTGCAGAAGTCTTCACACCTGACTCTTTAAATTTTAAACCAGAATCACAAATTACTACTATGATCATGAGCAAAGCACTTAACCTCTCTGATCTTTATTCTTTATGTGCAAAATGGGAGGATTATACTATCTAACTCTTCAACTACCTTGAATCAATTGCTAACTATTACACTTCTTTTGGTTCTGTAGCTCTGCTTACTGATAAAATGTGATGCAGATGGCTTTTAGCTACCTCCAGCTCCCTAGTGGGATCTCTTTATTATTTATTCCTTCCATTCCACTCCCCTGCCTCTAACCATCTAACCAAAATAGGCCAAGCCCCACATTATACTTAAGTTGAATATGAATAGTTCTTCACTCATATATCTTTATACATAAGTGTAGCAACCTATTTGTATCCAACAAATTGTATCTTGAATAACTAAGAACAGGATTTTCTCC
The DNA here is from genome assembly GCA_007922755.1 of Pedetes capensis. Lineage (NCBI taxonomy): Eukaryota > Metazoa > Chordata > Mammalia > Rodentia > Pedetidae > Pedetes > Pedetes capensis. The sequence goes on from VMDO01006861.1 coordinate 27,039, forward strand.
CATATATTTGCATATGACAGTGATGTAGTAAACAATATGGAATTTCTTAGTTGATGGGATTGCAAAAGGATGAATGGAAACTACTTTAAACATAATAAATTCCAGAAATACATTTTTAAAATGGACACCTGCTGTCATGGAGCTTATAGTCCTATGGGCAAATTGAACCACATTACTTTATACAGGTGGACAAAAAGATAAAATAGGTCCTTGGGAAGATCTGTGATGTTTTAGCAAATCTATTTTGTCTTTGCCTGCAGCGGTAGCCCTGTGGCATCCGATCCCATCAGATCTCGGAAGCTAAGCAGGGTCGGGCCTGGTTAGTACCTGGATGGGAGACCGCCTGGGAACACCAGAAGCTGTAGGCTTGGGAGAAGGACCTGGCAACCCCCTCCCAAAAATCAGTGTGCCATTGAAAACCCTATGAACAGCAGAGAAGCACTGACAATAGTGTTTCCCCTGTTGTACAGACGGTTGCTATGAGTCGGATACCGACTTGACAGCACCTAACAACAACAACAACATTTTGTCTTTAGATTGAAATTAAACTCGAGCCACAGTGTAGATCTATGGGGGATCGAGTTGAGGAAAAAAATAAGTGGAAAGACTGGCTTATATTTTCATGAGAGTAAAGGGGATAATCTTTAGGACTCTACCTGTTCTCTAGATATATAATGACTATCTTCTGTGGAGTTAGCACAGCCTGTCCAAAATTCCTCCAACTCAGGGTTTTAATATGTCAAATTAAAGTTGTGGTTGACCCCTCAAAGGTAAAGGTGTTTGGTGTGTGTGCGTGCGTGTGTGTGTGTGTGTGTGTATTGCTCTGACAAGAAGTGGTCCATAAACTAGGGTTAGGCTCTCTATTCTGAAACCAAAGCAGCAAACAGTGAAGTGTGATGATTAGAGAAAGTGGAGGAGAGCAAACAAAACCAGCAGGCTCTAGACGAGTTCCAGATCAGGGTGAGTCCACGGAAGCATTAGGAACACAAACTGACCAATGTGATCTTCACCAGCAGCAAGTTGTCATCACAAGAACAGCAGAGCCCCTCATCCAGGGTTATGGACCAGGTTGGTCAGAGCCCAAGTGTGAGCCCAGGTGCTCTGAGTTTTAGTCCAGGGTTCTTTCTACCACATCCCACTGCCATGGACAGAAGCTTGATACTGCACTCCTAGAGGACACTCCTCTGGATCTCTCTGGAAACTGTGACAAAGAACTCATTTTTCACTGAATGTGAAACATACAAGTGAGAGAGCCATACAAGGTGCGTCAGTGACTGTAATAATTAGAATCTCACTTTTTCCCCTCATGGTAAGGATGCACTGCCTGGACCAAGACTCTGAATGTAGGACCGCAGATCTCATAAAGACCATTCAAAAGATTGTGCCATGGTACTGATATTTGTTATTCTCGTTATTGTTGTCAGTGTCAAAGTCATCATTCACAAATTAACATTAAAGTGTTACATTTACACTTCATGTGGCAGGTAATTCAAACAGTATAATAATATATGTGCATATGCTTTGTTAACTTAATATACATGGATTCAACTCTGCACACCTGTCCTCCCATCCACCTCCTGAAGTGTGTGGCTAATGAAATAGAGAAGGGGGGAGAGAGAGACAGAGGGAGACAGACAGAGAGAGAGAGAGAGAGAGAGAGAGAGAGAGAGAGAGAGAGAGAAAATGTTTTAAATAACTGGCTATTTTACTCACTGAGCCTCAAATGTCTTTGCAACTTGGCAGACACAAGGACTAATTCTCACACTTAGATTCTTCTTTTCAGGTAAAACTTTTGGCAAACCTTACATTATGTGGCATGACGGAGAGATACTAGCACTGGGCACTGACCTCACGCCAGATAATAGAAGCTCTCACACACATTGCCCCATTTTATCTTTCCAACAGTCTAATAATCCACCTGACAGCTTGCATAGCGCAGTATCTGAAGTCATGAAACAGAGAAAGGTTTTCTCTGATAATACCATCTTTCATTTGTCCTTGGGCTCACGGTTTTCAAAGCATATCCACATCCATACTGGTACTGAACTCAATCATTTTACAATGAGGAAATGGTAAGACACGTGGTGGTCTTTCTGACAGGCACACTTTCCTTTGGTCTATCTCTCTCCCTCTTGTATGGCCTTAGCGGGATGTATGTCATGGTGTTCATGAGCTGCTGCTCTACCCTCCACTCTGCCAACACACGGAGTTGAGCATGTTGATCACATTCCCTTGCTTGAGTCTTGATGTAAGGACCAGGGAGCCACAGAGAGACCTTTCCTCCTTTCACATAGTGAGTTGTAAAATAAAGTGCATGGGGTGACCAATGGCTGTATTTGTTACCACGTGGAGTCAATATTTTTTTTAAAAAAGTCTAATTAAAAAGGGACAGGGTATGGATTAAGTCAAAAGAAGGAGAGATGGAGAAGATAGAGCAATTTCAAACAGGACCTAAGATCCAGTAATAACAGAAAACCTTCACTTCCTATGAACTTCAATTATATAAGGTAATGATCTCTTTTACCTATGTCTTAAGCTACTTTGACGTGCACTTCTCTAACTTCCAACCAAGTAAGTCATGACTAACACAGCTATAGACCAGGGACCAGTTACTGCATCCTGGTCTTTTCTGATGTCTAGTCCAGTAGATTTCTCTTAAACCATGACATTCATGGAAATGTGCTTGAGAAATCACCCAGGTGGGAAGCAATGTTAGAAATACTCTGCTGGTAAAGAAAAGAAACAGCAACGTGGAACTGATCTTTCAGGTAGCAAAGGGCAAAATGTAAAGAAATAAAAAGTAAGCACAATGAACACGAGTACACTTCTTTCTTAATTTTTCCAGTAGTTATCCCAAAAATTGTACTAAGCTGCCACCCACTACTGGCTCCAAGGCAACGATCCTTGTCAAGGAATTTATAGCTTCATTACTTAGGCATGGTAACTAAAATGGGGGTGTTTTTGCCTTTATTTCCATCTTTATCACTGTTTTCTACAACCCAGGACTTCTGACCTGCTTAGAATATGTTAATTTATAGAATGTAGTCATTTCCCTTATCAGCCCCTCCAGGCAGTTGGCATAAGTATTTTCAGCTACAGACCTTGCAATCAGCCACTCAGACCTGCTGGCTTCCTGTGCCCTGACAGATAGAGCTAATTAGTACTCAGAAGTTTTTATATATTATCTCTGACTCCAGAACATTCCCATAAATGAGGGGCAGGTTTGTCTCCATCCCTAGGTATAAGGAGAAAACCGCAGAGATTTGCAGATTAAATACCTTTCTAAAAGTTCCTCCCTTTACTCCAGTTCCACTTTCACTTTAATGGTCAGCTCAATGCCCCATGTTTTCTGAGCAACCTTAGGAAATTATATCAATCTTTCTGTGATGTTTTCTTTGTCACATAGACCTTCATATCATTTTCAGAACAGATTATCACCATATACAATGAAAAAATCGGTAACATAATTGTCATCCATCCATCCAGTCAGGTATTTAGTGAATGCCTACCACATGTCAAACACAGGTGGGGATTCTTAGAACCATGCAGAAAATAACTTAGTTATGTACTAGTTGGGAGAGGCAGATGATAGATAAGAGGACAAATAAGCAAGGTATTTATGCATCATGATGTGAGCTGTAAAGCTATAGTCAAATAACAGTATACAGAGTAAGGGAAGGAAGAACTATTAGAAAAAACCCCTCTGAGGTAGTGACATGTGAGTCCAGATAAGAAGGAATCAATCAAGCAGATAGAGGGTAGGGCCTCTTCCAGGAAGAAGGAAGCATTGAACACAAAGACCTGGGCATGGGAAGGAATTCTACACATTTGAGAAACAGAGAGAAAGTTAATGTGGCTGGAACATAATGAGAGAGGGGGAGGGACACAAGAGGTCCAAGTTGGTCCCTTTGAAATTTCTACTCTCTACAGCAGAAGGCCCTTGCAAGGCTTTTACTCCGTTAAGTGACAAGAATTGATTTCAGCTTTTGAAAGACCACTCTGGGCGCTAAGTGAAAAATGGACTACGGTGGCAGGAGACATGGCGAGCAGCAACTTCATTCTTCTGGTGTTTACAGTGTTCCTGATGGTCTATTCAGGGCTCTATTCATACTTCTTCCTTAGGCTGAAGAGGCATTGGTTACATTTGTCTTTCATATGTGAAGAATCAGAAGCATATGAAGTAACTGAGCTGAGATTTGTATTTAAATTGAAATAACTCCAAAGCCTTTGTGCTTAAATCCTTCATTAGTATTATCCTATGTCATGGGTATTTGACTTTTATAGATGTAATAATCAAGGTTTGGATGCATTGTACAAATACCAATGTCCCATAACATATGATTTTTTTGGAAGCACCCATTTTTGTGCATGATAAAGGTGATGAGAAACAGGGAGGCCCCTCACTGATGCATGGTTGTTCAGTCAAGGATATGCGGAAACTCCTGTGAAATGTCTCTCTTGAGGCTGAGTATAAGAAATGTGGTTCTCCAGGGAACTATGATTCAGAAATAATTATTTTCCCCTAATACAAAGAACCAAGAACATGGAAGAAATTTTTTCATTTTTTCAAATATTATTGCTTTTTAAAGGAAATTTAGCTGGACATGGTGGCACAAGTCTGTAATCCCAGTGACTCTGGAGGTTGAGGCAGGAGGATGGCAAATTTGAGGCCAGAGGCAGCCTGCATAACTTAGTAAGACTCTGCTCAAAATAAAAAATAAATATAAAATGGTCTAGGAGGTGCAGCCCAGTGGTAGAGCACATTCAAAGTGCCTGCAAGGCCCTGGTTTAAACTCCCAAGTACTGAGAAAAAAATTTAAAAAAAGGAAATTTATATGCTATGGGAGTATTTACAAATTGGAGAATTCTGAACATCTACAGATGTGCATCTCAGAATATTCAGGGTCTGCAATATAATCCATAATCCACAAACGAAGGGTTGGGAATTCCTACTATCAGGGGAATTTTTATTTCAAAGAAAAAAATGGCAAGTTGGGCTAAGCCCTCTTTTCCATTTAGGTGAAGAGGAATCCTTTCTGAGTCTCTAGTCCATTACTGGAGTTAGAGGTTGGCTATGAGCAAAATTCACAGATTCCAGCACCAACAGGTAGGTCCTCCCTAAATTGAGGTGACTAACTTCCTACTGGGTACATTTCATATCCAACCAAACTTCTTCTCCACCCATCCCAGAAACTCACTTGCATTAGGAATTTTACCATTGGGAGGCCAAATTATTTGCTCATAAATCTCAGAGTACACAACCTCATAACCACTAAGGTTTACAATGTGATTTGTAGAGGTAAGACCCATCACAACGCCCTGACATTAGGGCATCTTTGTGGATAAGAAACGTCTCAATTGCCGGGCCTCGTGACTCCATAAGTACCTCATATACTCAAAGGATTCTAATTATTTGTTAAGGATCAGTTCACAGTGATGCATTAAATACTAATATACTCTAGTGACAAAAGGATAGAAAAATTAGCCAAGGAGTGTGGCACATGCCTGTAATCCAAGTGACATAGGAGGCTGAGGCAGGAGGATCATAGGTTTGAGACCAGAAGCAGCCTGCACAATTTAGAGTGACTCTGTCTCAAAATAAATATATAAAGGGGCTGGCAGTCCAGCTCAGGAGTCAAGGACTTGTCTAGTATGTGCAAAGCCCTGGATTTAACTCTGATTATTGAAAAACATTAATAGAAACCCAGAAAGGTAGAAAGAATGCCAAGAAAGTTCTAGTTTTGGCCAATAGCCACCATTTGGCTCTCTATATTACAATTTTTCTAATAATATTATTGAAACTTTTTTTATGTAACAGACAATTCTCTAGGTGCTTGTAAAGCATCAGTAAATGAGCCAAACAAAAAATCCCTTTGTGATGATTAATTTTGATTGTCAACTGACTAGAGTGAAGGAGATGTAGGAGATGGTAAAGCATACTTCTGGGTGTGTCTGTGAGACTGATTCCAGAGAAGACTGATATGTGGGTCCAAGAACTGAGTGTGGAAGACCCTCTCTGAAAGTAAATAATGCCACTCAACAGGCTGAGAGGCCCAAGAGAATGAAAAAACAGAAAGAGGGGAAGCTAGCACTCCTGCTTGCATTTGGCTCTTCTGGAGCAGGTGCATTTTTCTGCGGTTGACACTCGTGGATATCAGGCTCCCAGTTCCTCAGCCTTTGAATGTAATACTGTACCACTGGCTCTGAGGGGGGCTTTGGGCATTTGGCATCAGGCTGGGGCTGCATTATTAGCATTCGTATTCTCTCTCTCTCTCTCTCTCTCTCTCTCTCTCTCTCCCTCTCAGCTTCCAGCTTCTTGTTTTCCCTGCTCCCCAGACTATAGATAACCATTGTGGTACTATTTGAAATTTATACCAGTCTAATAATTCCCTCCCTCATGTGTCTGTCAGTTAACTGTACTATGGGGGCTTCTGTGTTACAGTGATACTCAAAGGTATACTATAGGTATTATAGATACCAGCGAGGTCCCTCATGATGGACAGGTTTCAAATGAGTTTCCATACTAGGACAGACTACAGAGAAGGACCTGGTAGCCTGCTCCCCAAACAATTAGCCATTGAAAACCTTATGAATAGCTGAGAGACACTGTCAGATATAGCACAGATAAGTGAACCCCCCAGATCGGAAGTCACTCAAAAGACGATTGGGAAAGAGGTGACAGTAGAGTGAATCTTAATAACCAGAATGGAGTAAAGCATCAGGACCTCCATTTGCTGAGGTGTCATGACTCAAAATAAGAAGGAACAAGTATAAACATCAATTAATAACTGGAAAATGCAATGTACATAGTAGGAATCTAGGAAAATTAGAAATCATCAAAAAGGAAATGGTGCACATAAACATCTACGTTCTAGGCGTCAGTGAGATATTTGAGCAAAGACAAAGTAAATGAGAGTGTTAACAGGTCCCTAAGGGGAAGGCAAACATTTCAAGCAGAGGGAACATAGAGAGTAGAGCTCACGGAGGGAGCATGCCTGCAGTGTTACAGAAGTGGCAAGAAAGCCAGTGTATTTGCCTTTGAAACTTATTCATACTAATTGGGACCCATTCAACAAAGTATAGTGGCCCCCGCGTCTATGATTTTGTGGAAAGGTGGTTGGAATTTTACTCCAAGGTCCATCATTTTCTGTTTGTGGTGGCATCTTTTCCTATTCATAAAATACCCAATCATGCAAGCTGGTAACATGGTAAGACAGACAGACGCATCCTTGCTGCCCAAAGGGAAGAGAAGTAATTATAGTCATAGCATTGTCTGTGGTCAGTGTCTGGTAAGGATGTGTGAAAGCACCAACTTCATCTGGAAGGTCAGAGAAGGCCTTTCGGAGGATGAAAAGGATGCTCCATTCAAGGTGGCAAAGGCTGTAAATTACACAGAAAATGAGGAAGAGCAGTGGAGGAGCATCCTGACAGGCTGGAGGCAAGAAGACACTGCTATATGAGAAGACGGAAACCAGTTTAGTGCATGTGAGAAGAAACCGGGGGAAAAGGGAATGCAATGAAGGAGACAGATGCGGGGAGACAACACAGGGCTCTGAAAGCTATTGCAAGGAATTTGTTCTAATTTAGAAAAATAAAGAGTGATGAAGTATTTAAAAGTGAAGACTGATATAAGCAATTTTTACCCCTTTTCATTGTTTTCATAAGGAGTTGATCTGTAACAATCCATAGTCTGTAGCGTATTTCATACTCTCATCAGGGGCCCAGGCATGATCCTTTCTAGTTGATTGTTTAGTTATTTTCAAATATCATAACACTCTTGAAGGCACCGCCCTTATGAAACTTATGAGGCTACAGCAATAGTTTCCATTTATTTATGTTCTTTCCCTTGCCCACCCTCTCCCATACTGCTGTCCTTCTCAACTCAAAGTAACCATTGCCCTAAACTCTGAGCTTATTCTTTTGTTGTTTTCTTCTTTATAGATTTACATCTATACACAGTCGTGTAAGTATTTTTGTAATTGTGGTAAAAAAGAACATAAAATTTAACTATTTAAAGCCTATAATTTGCTAGAGTTAAATATAATCACATTGTTATGCAAAAGATCTCCAGAATTTTATTATCTTGCAAAACTGAGATTCTATATACCTTTTATGCCACTTCCCCATTTTCCACTCTCCTTTGACCATAGCAACTGTCATTCTACTTTTTGTTTCTATGAGTTTGACTACTTTTATGTGGGGTGTGCGCCTCCTGGTCCTGCCCGGAGGTTCGGACCAGCAGCGCCACCATGCACACAGATACTAAATACAATTCACTCAGAACACTTAGGTGAGGGGTGTGGACTCCTGCGGCCCTCAGGACACCGGCAGAGACGGGAGAAAGGAAAAGCCTCGGACACTTTTGCATTCCAGGGGCAAACACCTGTGTTGGTGGTCTTGGTGGTCAGGAGGAGACAGCTGTTGCTTCCTTGGTGATCACACGGAGAGCAGATTCTTTCCTTGTTGATGATTGCAATGGGAGAGCATTCTTTCCTCACCGAAGGTCCGGGGGAGAGGAGCAGGAGAGGTGTTTCCTCATCGGTGGTCTGGGCAGGACCAGGTGAAAAGGTCTTGATTAGCTGATTGTCTGGGTGAAAAGGCAAAGAGGCAAAAAAAAAAAAAGATCGAGCTGCCACAGTGCAGCTCCTTATATAGCTCACCCACGGAATGGCCTGGGTCAAAAATCAGCTTTCAGTCCAATTGTCCAATCAGGAAGGGTTGTGTACAAACGAGCAACCAAGTTACTTTCATTTTCCCTAGATTTCTAATTTACAAACCCGATATTCAAAAGCCGTTTTCCCAGTTTGGGAGTTTTTGCCAATTTCCTCTCAATTTTTCCCTACACTTTCAGATACCGCACATAATTGGAATCATTTACAAGATGTGTCTTGTTGTGACTGGCTTACTTCACTTAGCATAACATGTTCACGTTTCATTCATGTTGTAGCACAGGACCTGATTCTTACTTTTATAAGGCTAAGTCATATTCTTTCATATGACTATGTCACATAATTCCTTATATTGTTTTTTCTCAGTTGAACCCAGGTCCTTACACATGCTTTGCAAGCACTCTGACCACTGAGCTGAACTGCCAGCCCACTTTTCACTTTCTATTTTGAGTCTGGGTCTTGTTGCATTATGCAGGCTACTTTTGGCCTTAACTTGTGATCCTCCTGCCTCCACCTCCCAAGTCACTGGGATTACAGGTGTTTGCCACCACACCTGGCACTCCTTATATTCTTAAAAGATATACTTTCATTTCTCCAAGAGTACTCTGGCTGCTGTTGGTGAAGTTTATATGGAGAAGAAATAGTTCTTAGGAGAGCTGTAATATTCAAATTGTACTAGAAGTACTTGAATTATATGTAATCCTTCATAACAGACAAGTTAACCAGGTTTCCCTAAGCCAGGGAGCCATAAGCATCTGGCATGATGCCTGATACCGGGGAGCTGTCTCTGTGGCGAATCCTCTATGATGTAGGGAAATATACCCGTGTCGTGCTGTGTGTGATTAGATCATCCATACTTGCTGAGATCTGCAAAGTTCTAAAGGCTAGCTGCAGGTAGAAAGGCCCCTACCCTTCTTCACATGACCAAAGTATTTTCTTACATTTTTTATTTTCCCCAGCAGAAAACTCTTTAAACTGACTGACACAGAAATAAGAGCTTTTAATAGTATCTTCCTTCCTTTCTCTTAATTCACACATGGCACCTTTCTGGAACACTGTGAATAAAAAGGAATTTCACGGGGTCAGAAAGGACCAAGATGGAGCTATTAAGACAAAAAACTACTGGGGAAAAAGAGGAATTAAAAGGGTACCAGACTCCTGTGAGGCTGGAAAAGGAGTCTGTGAGATGCAGCAGGAAGGATGCGGGGACTCAGAGTATTACAAAAGCTACAAAAACAAGGAGAAAAGGAGGTGGGAGAGGAAGTGAGAGGGCAGGGAAAGGGACAGTGGCCAAAGGCAGCAATTGGCCCAGTGCAGTCCTGCCAACTCCCAGGGAGACTGCTCAGGGGTTCCAACCTGCAGCTCCATCTGTCCCTTCAAATTCTAGGGCAAACCTCATTAGTGTGAGGAGGCACCCCATGGTTCAGACCCACCCTCCGGGACTTCGAAGCCCCATCTGGCAAGGAAAAGGAACAAGTGTGCTTGCCCTGCCATGGGGGTTGGATCCTCTTACTTATTTTCTGATGACAAAAATGTACCTTTTCAACAGTTTATTAGCTTTTGTTTGGTGTTCCGTGCTGTGCTATTCTAGCCTTAAGAGTCACACTAATTTTCACATGATTGCTGAAGAAGGCTAATAACTTAACTCTTTATGCAATTAACCTCTGAAAGGCAAATTCTCACTTTCCATCACCTAACTTGGCAAGAGGTTAAAGATATCCACCAGGCTTCCAAATCATGGTTCCTTGGATAGAGGCCACACATGACAGAGCCAGGGTTATTCAGAAGGCTAATGGGTCAGGGCTTGGTGAGATGGTCTGTTTCTTCCTAGAAGGAAAGAAGAGAAGTTGGGAGACAACTGTAAATGTAGGGATTTACCTTTTTAGGGGTGAAAACTTGCCACATAAAGGACTAAGGAGTGTCTGAAAACATAAGTGGAATTTATTGAAGAAACACCCATGAACACAACCAGAACTTACTTGAAGATAGTTAAAAGATCCTATAGGTGAGCCTTCCTTTGCCAAAGCAGCAAACTAATTATTATTATGGACTTGAGGACATGATACTCTCTTTGGATTTGCTTCATTGATGATTTATTCTTACTCATATTCTTATTCTTTTATTATTGCAGTGATAGGGATCAAACCACCATTGAAAATCCTATGAACAGCAGAGAAGCACTGACAATAGTGTTTCGCCTATTGTATGCAGGGTCTCTATGAATCGGATACCGACTCAATGGCACCTAACAACAACAACAGGGATCAAACCCAGGGCCCTGTGTATGGTAGGCCAATTTTTTACCATTGGGCTACCTACCCAGCCCTCATTAATTTATTTATTCTATTCTACAAATATGTTCTAAGGGGTCACCAAACACTGTAATAGGTACCGGAGCTATAGTCATGTAAAAGACAGAATTTTTTACTTGCCCTTGTGGAGCTTACAGTATTTTATAATATTTGAGGCTTCATTTGGAGAGGAAATATTGTCCAATGCTCTTTCAGAGGATAAGTTACACTCCTCTTCTTTGGATAGTTGCAAACATCAGAACCTCCCTGTACTTTCACTTGACAATGGAGTGAAGGAAAGAAGGTAGTAAGGGACCTCCAACATCTTCCTGGTCCTCTCAGCAACTCTACTTGTTTGTGTTGTAAGTTTGGGCATATTATATAGCTTTATTGAGTCTCTATTTCCCCCATCTATAATATTCAACCTGTCAGATTTACTCATTCCACTAACCTTCTATGATTGTTGTTGTTAAGTGCCATCGGTTGGTCTGACTCATAGCGAACCTACGTACAATAGAACAAAACACTACCCAATGCCATGTCATGCACAGAATCTTTCTTTTTCTTAATGTGATCGTTGCAGCCATTGTGTCAATCCATTTAGTAGTGAGTATTGCTTTTTTTTACTGACCTGCCACTCTCCTAAAAATGATGTCATTCTCCAAAGATTGGTCCCTTCTGACAACATGTCCAAGACACATAAGATGCATTCTAGCCATCCTTCCTTCCAAGGAACGCCACTCTGGTTGCACTTCTTCTAGGACAGATAGGTCAGTTCTTTTGGCAGTCTGTGGTACATTCAACAATCTTCTCCAGCACCATAATTCAAAAGCATCAATTCTTCTCCTAGCTTCCTTATTCAACCATCAGTTTTCATGAACATATGAAGCAAATGGAAATTCTGTGGTATAAATCAGGTGCACCTTTGTCTTCAATGTGACATCTTTGCTTCTCAACTCTTTAAAGAAGTCTTTTGCAATAGCTTTTCTCAATGAAATGCATCTTTTGAATGCTTGACTGCTGCTTCCATGGATGTTGACTGTTGAATCAAGTAAAACAAAATATTGGGCAACCTCAATCTTTTCTCTGTTTATCATGAAGTTGTATACTGACCCAATTGTAAGAGCTTTGCTTTTGTTGATGTTGAGGAATAATCCATACTGAAGACTGTGTTCTTTTATCTTCATCAGTAAATATTTCAAATTCTCTTCACTTACAGCTAGCAAAGTTGTGTCATGAAGGATTGTACAGGGAAACTATTAAGGGATGCAGGAAACATTAAAAACATTAAAAAGGTTTTTAATGAGTCTATATCCAATCATGATGTCATGTTCTTCTTCATAAAGTCCAGCTTCACTGATTATTTGCTTAGTATAGAGATTGAAGAGGTATGGCGAAAGGATACTGTTCCCACACACACCTTTCCTGACTTTAAACCAAACAGTATTTACTTCTTCTGTTTGAATGACTGCCTCCTGGTCCATGTATGGATTGCTCATGAGTACTATTAAGTAATATTATGCATAATTTGTTGTGATCCACACAGTCAAATGTGTTTGCTTAGTCAATAAAGCATAGACATCTTTCTTATATTCTCTGCCTTTAGTTGATATCCATCTGACATGTCTTTGGTTCCACGCTCTCTTCTGAATCTGGCTTGCTTTTCTGGCAGTTCCCTGTCTATATACTGCTACCATTGCTTTTAAATGATCTTTAGCAAAATTTTACATGTGTGAGATATTAATGATATTGTTTGATAGTTTCTGCATTAAGTTGGATCCCTTTTCTTCAGAATAGGAACAAATATTGATCACTTCCAGTCAGTTGGCTAGGCATCTGTTTTCCAAATCTCTTGGCATAGACAATTGAGCACTTGCAGTGCTATATCTGTTGGTTGAAACATCTCAATTCATACTCTGTCACTTCTTAGAGGCTTGTGTTTGGCCACTTCCTTCAAGGCAGCTCCCACTCCTTCTTTCAGTACTATTGATTCCTAATCACATGTAACCTCTTGAAATGGTTGGTCATCTACCAGTACTTTTTGGTATAATGACTCTGTGTATTCCTTCCATCTTCTTTTTAATGTTTCCTGCATCCCTTAATAGTTTCCCTGTATAATCCTTCATTATTTCCACTAGAGGCTTGAATTTGGCTAGCACTTTGTCAGTTATAAGCCATTACACAAGGTAGTCTTTCTTCTCTTCTACTCCTCTTTCTTTGGCTCTGTTTTTGAGCCCTAAGGAAGTGATATTCCTGCTTTCCCATATATACATCCTGGTATGTTTTGTGATACTTTCTGAGCCTCAGTTTCATCATCTGTAATACAGCTATTATAGCATTTAACACATAAAATTGCATGGATTTAAAAAAAAAAGACAGCAATGTAAAGTCCTACTCCGGTAGGCAGAAAGTGAGACCTTGATAAGCGTTAACTCATTTTTTCTTATTTGATGTTTTGCCTACGTTTTTTCCACTTTTTCAAGCTACCTCTGAGTAACACAGTGAAGCAAGACCAAGATTACTATGGGTAGAAGGGAAATCATATAAGAATTCAGCTTTCTCCCTCAAAAGGAACTAGTAAGAACTTAGCATCTTTCCTGTCTGATAAAACAGTGGTCACTCCAATGGGGTAAAATTTGATGAGATATTAACAATGGTTAACAACAGTTAAAGCTACCTAGAGAATTATGACATAAATACTTCATAAAAATCTCATTCAACCTGCTACTCTGCAAATTAGGTGCTGTCATCACTTGAAAATGAGGAAAATGAGCCACACATGTCACCTTGACCAAAGTCACAATGATGGAGTTAGAACACCAACCCAGGAAGCCCAATACTAGTTCAGTATCCTTAACCACCATGTGCTCTGGGTTCCCAGTCTCCATACTTTATAAAGTCAGAACTGGTCAAGAAAAAGGATATTGTTTCTGACCTTCTCACCCAAGTTCTGCAGTTAAGGTGGTTGTTAAAATCTAAAAATAAATTGTGCATTAAAAGATGGATAGATGGATTGGTGGATGGATCGATGGGTAAGTGAGTGAATGAATGGGCAGTTCCTGAGGTCTTTAAAGAATGTTTGGTTCAGACTTCAAATAATTTTCAACTTTTTAAGTAAGATCTGTCATACGCTAGCATTCCTTTTGCCTTCCTCTTTTTAAGAACTAACTCTTTTAAGAGTTATAAAAATATTGAGAAAAATTTGCAAAGATTTCCCATATATCTGATTCTGCCTCCCCACATGCACAGCCTCCCTGATTATCAATATCCCCTACCAGGATGGGACATTTGTTATATTTGATGAAACTTTGCTGACACATCATAATCACCCCAAATTGGTGATTTTCCGTAGAGTTCATTCTTAATTGTTATATGTTCTGTATGTTTGGACAAATGTATAATGATGTGTATCTACTATTACAGTGCCATAGAGAGCATCTTCTTTGCTGTAAAAATCCTCTGCACCCCACCTATTCACTCTGCCCCTTTCCCTTTATCCTGTGGTAGCCACTGCTCTTTTTATTGTGTCTGTAGTATTGCCTTTTCCAGAAGTCACACTATAGTTGGAAACATAGTATTTAGCTTTTTCAGACTCACTTCTTTTAATGAGTAATATAAATCTAAGATTCCTCTGTATATTTTCATGGCTTGATAACCCATTTACTTTTAGTACTGAATAATATTCAATTGTTTGGATGTATAATTTATTCATCCATTCATCTGTTTCAAGACATCTTGGCCACTTCCAAGTTTTGGCAATTATTAACAAAGCTGCAATAAACATCCACATGCAGGTTTTCTTTGGATAAACCCCAAGGAGTAATCTTACCAGATTGTGTGGTAAGAGTGTGTTTAGTTTTTTAAGAAACCAACCAGACTGTTTTTCAAAGTAGGTGTACCATTTTGCATTTCCATCAGTCATGATGTTGTGTGACAAATGAAGCTAGAGGGACCAGAGGCAAATTTGGGGCAATGGGTTATTAGAACCGGTACATGACTCAGTAGAATCATTTCCAAAGACTGAGCCCCAAACAAAGGAAGCTTGGACTTCTTACAGGCTCCCTTAGAGGGGAGGGATTATAAAAGTGATAATAGAGCAGACATGGCAACATTACAGAAGGGGATTGAGGGTGGTCAGGTGGTAAGTTGTCTCTCATAACTTACAGGAAGAGAAAGGGAGGACATGAATTCCTCTAAATGAGCTAGTCGTTTCGCAGTTTTCTCTAGTTAAGGCACAGATATTGCTTATCACAGGAAAACTGTCTATAAGGTCTCCTGCATGAAACCATAATGGCTCACACAAATGTCCTTTGTAACAATGTAAGCAGGCATCAGCTAAAACCTTAGGAAAACAGGCAGCTCCTGAGCAAGTATTTGCTTGGGGCTAATACAAACACTGCCTACAGCTGTAGCACTGTGGCATCCAATCCTGTCAGATCTCAGAAGCTAAGCAGGGTTGGGCTTGGTTAGTACTTGGTTGGGAGACCACCAGGGAACACCAGGTGCTGTGGCTTCGGAGAAGGACCTGGCAACCCACTCCCAGAAATCAATCCACCATTGAAAACCCTACGAATAGCAGAGAAGCACTGACAACGGTGTTTCATCGGTTGTACACCAACTCGCTGGCATTTAACAACAACAAAAATATAAACACCAGGAGAGGGAGGAGAAGGCTTTCTTCACCAGGTTCCTTTAGGGACTTGCAACAGTGAAAGAGATCTCTTGGGGCTCCCAGTGTTTTGTGGTGTCAGCATCCTGGATTTTGGGATTGCTAGTAAGTGTGTAGTAGTATCTCATCGTTGTTTTAATTTGCGTTTCCCTCAGGATATGATGGGGAACATTTTTTCATATTCTTATTTGTCATCTGTGTATCTTCTTTGGTTAAATGTCTACTATGATCTTTGTTCATTTTTTTTTTAAATTGAGTTGTTTAGTTTCCTATCACTGATGTAAAGTGTTGTTGAGTAGTTTGGATGAGTCCTTTCTCAGATGTGTCTTCAGCAAAGACTTTCCCCACAGTGTGGCTTGTCTTCTTATCCTTTTCACATTGTCTTCTGAAGCCTTGCTCTTTTTTACTTTTTATTTTTATTATTATTATTATTATTATTATTATTATTTTATTATTACTATTAGTTTGCAGTACTGGGGGTTGAACCCAGGGCCTCGCGCCTGCATGCTTTGCAAGTGCTGGACCACTGAGCTGCGCCCTCAGCCCATTTTTTTTTTTTTTTTACTTTTTGAGACAGGGTGTCTCCATAAATTACGCAGACTGCCTCTGGTCTCGAACTTGTGATCCTCCTGTCTCCGCCTCCCAAGCCGCTGGGATTACAAGCGTGTGCCTCCGCGCCCGGCCGCTCTTTTTTATTTCTTAATTTTCTTTTTTTCAAAGGTAGACTTCCACATTGAGCATCCCTTCTCCTTATGGGAAAGTCACTTGCTGCTGCCCCTCCAGCCTCAGCTGTTCCTGTCAAGTGGTTGTGCAACTCCTTGGACAGATGAGTTCACTTATACTTCCATGGTTCACTACTGTGTCCTCATTCAATGCTAATTTATTGGTTAGAAAGAGCAGAGGGGCTGCAGATAATCACCTTGTTACTAATAAAATTGCTAATGTAACCACCTGAGAGCTTTGGGGAGGTTATTGTGATAGGTTGCTTTATCTTTTACTCACATTTCATTTGGATAGTGTTCCTTCCAGGTGGTGTTGCACTCATTATGCAGTTGTGGGCATTAAGGATTGATCCCATTGCCACAGTTAATATGTATTCCCATCAAGTTCCATGTCCAGATCTATGCTCTTTCTTTCATATTGAGAAACTTCTCATTATCCTTCAAGTTTCAACTTTCTGACACTGAAGTGTAAAGTGCATCTCTTACTTACTTTGGGGGCTCAATATTACCCCTTTGAAAAGGTGCAAAATTGTTTTCTTTATCTGTTTCTAGCCTCAAAATTATCCTTTGCTTTCTTAGTAAAAGAGCTTTCTCTTAATTGTGTATTCTCTTGAGGCCAGTAACACCCAAGAGATTTGCCTCATTCTCATTTTGATTCACATCGCTTTTACCCTTGTATAATGGTTACTTATTTTAGTGTAGGAATAAAAAAAGAGCATAAAATTCTCTTCTTTGCCATGAATGATGTATTATGACAATAAATATAAATAGCCTGAATTTATCCAAGTGCCAGATCTATTTCAGAAAATACCTGTTGTGAATTTTTATTATAAATGTTTGCATACTGATCCACCTTTCTCTTGGGCAGGGAAAGCCAGGATAGATGTGACCTTTAGTTTGACAATTATGCTGTGAGGACACTGTATTTTTCTATAGCAATGTCTTGTGTTCTTTGGGAGAAGGACATGTGCCTAAGAATGTGACAAAATATTTCTTCTCACAATCTTCAGGCAGAAGGAATGCTTCATTTGTCCTCTATATACTTCAAATATACAGTATACTGTATATACAATAAATAAATTAAAGGTATTTCTGAAGGATTTTTAAAAGTAGGCTTTGAATGAGCACTGTGTTAGTTGGACTCTCTGAGAAATAGCTGCTTCGATGGAGTTTTGAATATAAAGAGGATAATGAGTGTGAAGCCTAGAGCTGTACCACTGTGGCATCCAATCCCATCAGATTTCAGAAGCTACACATGGTCAGGCCTGGTTAGTACTTGGGTGAGAGACCTCCTGGGAGCTCCTGGGACCAGGTGCTCTAGGCTTGGGAGACGGACCCAGTAACCCACTCCCAAAAATCAATCCGCCATTGAAAACCCTATGAATACCAGAGAAGCACTAAGAACAGTGTTTCACCTGTTGTATGTAGGGTTACACTGACTGGAGGGCAACAAAACAACAACAAAAGTGAGTGTGAAAGACAAAAGGAAAAGGGGCAGTACTGGAGAGGGAAAGTCTCCAGCCAAGGATGTATATTGAAAAGGTCTGGGCCACCTCAAAGGGGGATCTCTGAACCAAATTTCCCATCAGAGTGGCTCTGGGTTAGACTAAAATGTCCATGCCCTGGTGTCATCACCATGCCCAGTCTTTGGCGGGAGGCACTCAGGAAGCTCATGGCTTCAGTTTCCAAGTTAAGGAAACCTCTGAAGCTGCTCCCATCTGGGACCACCCAGCTTATTGCCCTCCCTGCAACAGAACGTCAAGTTCTTCCCTGAAGGGTGTTACTGGCCTCAAGGGAATACAAAATCAAGAAGAAGCTCTTTTAATAAGAAAATAAAGGATAATTTTGATAAGGAAAGCAATTTTTCACCTTTTCAGAAGGATAATCTTGGGCCTCAAAAAGAAGTTAGAGATGCATTTAACGCTTCAGTGTCACAAAGCTGAAACTTGAGGGATAAAGAGAAGTTTCCCAGTATAAAAGAAAGAGCATTGGTGTGGACATGGAACCTGACAGCAATACATATTAACTGTGGCTGGCTGCTATAGCAGCCCACTGGAAGCCATCCGATGCTATTCTCACATTACTGTTCTTGTTAGGTGCCATGGACTGGTTATCCGACTCATAGCGACACTCTGTACAACAGGGGAAACACGATTGTCAGTGCTTCTCTGCTGTTCATAGGGTTTTCAATGGCAGACTGATTTTTGGGAGGGGGTTGCCAGGTCCTTCTCCCAAGCCTGCAGCATCTGGTGTTCCCAGGCAGTCTCCCATCCAGGTACCAACCAGGCCCGACCCTGCTTAGCTTCCGAGATCTGATGGGATCGGATACCACAGGGCTACGGCTGCAGGCTCTCACATTACTAGTTAGCTCCAAAATCTCTTAAAGAACTCTTCAGCATCATATATTTTTATACTTCACTGCATTTTTTTAAAAGTTGGTATCTTAGGAAAAATAATATACATCTTAATATTTTCCAGTTGAAAACCCCATGAAGTCATTATGAGTCTGACAATACTCAAGGGCACCTAACAACAAATATAAAATATAACATATACAAATTTTGCAATAGTTTATATGCATGAACACCTAGTACTTTAGGTTATAGTTGTTACAAATATATCCATGTGTGTTATAAACTTCATGAGATACTTAATTTTAAACTTAGCTTTTAATAGTGTTATAATTTACTAAAAATTATGAGGAAAAAATAAAGAGTAAAATGGTGATTTAAATTTAACATGACATTTACCATTTTCAATGTTCTTCCACATTGTCTAAGGATCTGAATATCTTCCCAGTATCACTTCATCCCATTCTGTAAGATTTCATTAAGTATGTCTGGTAGTAAGATTTCTCTTAGTTTTCCTTTGGATCTATCTTTATACTTGACTTTTTTTTCCCTCTGGATTTAGATTCGGGTATGCCTAGTTATTTTTTGTTTCAGTACTTAAAAATGTTCCATTATCTTCCGGCCTCTGTATTTTGACTTTTAATAGTTTGGCTGTGTGATAAGCCTTAATATAGGTTTCTTTGTATTTATTCTTCTTTGTGCCCATTAAGTATCTTGTATCTTCAAATTTCTTTTAACTAAATATAGGGACTTGGGGGGCATTATTTTTCAAATGCTTTTGCCATCATATCTTTTTCTTTCCTCTCCTACTGGGGTTCCAGTTCCATATAAGTGAGACCATTTGATTTGACTGAAGAAATCCCTAAGGACAAGTCAAGTTTATTTAAAATTTTCTTTATCTTATTTCTTCAAATTAGATATTTTCTATCACTCTGCCTTCAAGGCAGTTTACACTTCTGTAATCTCCTGATATTTTGTCTTTAGCTGAGTGTCTCTGAGTCTGGTCACTTGTGGTTCAAGATGAACCAAAAATGTGCACAGAAAGAATGTGGAGAACCTTTTCACTTTTCCCTCTGAAATTCTCCCATTTTTTTCAGCTGCTATAGTTCTCAGCCAGGAAAAAAATGCACGTTTTTCCCCAGTAGCACCCTCACCACTTCATGTGAACCATACCAACTGCACTTTGCCCTAGGCTAAAAGCTGTGAAAACAGAATGTAGTTTGTTCATCTTCCTGCTCTTCTGCTCTTAGTATGTGCTCCTCCCCAAAGCCTGCCTTCTGAACAGTCACAGGTGCCTCAGGTAGTTTCTCTTTCATTATTTCCAGATTTTATACCTGTTTACCTACAGTATAGTCATCAGGTAAGGTCTTACTCTGCCATGACTAGGTGCTGCTAACCAAAGCCTTTCAAAAACACTTCAGCTATAGTTCAACTGCATATAACTTAGTTATTTTGTTAATTTTGCTCCCTGAATAACTCTTGACACTGCTCCCCTTTCCAGGTTGAATGCTACCTTACAGGTACCATTACCTCTGTATTATTCAATTGTGTTCCTTTAATCAGCTCATGTGTGAAAATCTCCAATTGAAGTAGTTTCCCAAAGGAAAACCCCTGCACCCTCACCTCTAAATAGCCTTAGTTCCCTATTAGTTTTTGTTCCTTGATGCTTTTTGTTCCTTGAGTTTTTGCAGTGTATTATTGAGTCTCCAGGAAATTGCAAAATTTCTGAAGTTCTTGTTTTTGAGTTCCAATTTTATTCTGTTGTTACCTGATAGGGTACAGGGGATGATTTCTACATTTTGTATTTGTTGAGGCTAT
Organism: Pedetes capensis; assembly: GCA_007922755.1. NCBI lineage: Eukaryota > Metazoa > Chordata > Mammalia > Rodentia > Pedetidae > Pedetes > Pedetes capensis. Next base: position 47,559 of record VMDO01006861.1, read on the forward strand.
TTTTGCATACTAAAATGTGGTCTATCTATGAAATAGTTCCTTGTGGTATTGAGAAGAACGTGTAATCCTCCTCAGATGGGTGGAATATTTGGTAGATATCTGTAAGTTCTAGTAGGTCTAAGGTGTAAATTAAGCTCATTGTTTCCCTGCCGATTTTTTGGTTTGATGACCTGTCTCTGGGTGAAAGTATGGTATTGAATTGTCCCATAATTGCTGTGTCTGGTTGAATGTATTCCTTTATTTCCCATAAAGTTTGTTTTATGAAGCTAGGTGCCCCTGTATTTAGAGAATATATATTAAATAATGTTATGGGTTCCTGGTAGATTGTTCTTCTTAGTAATATGTACTATTCTTCTCTGTCTATTCTAATTAGTTTTGGATTGAAGTCTAATCTATCTGAAATTAATATTGGGCTCCTTTTGTTGTTGTTGTTATTTGTTTGTTTTCCCCCACTTGTTGTATTGTATTCTAGACCTTAATTCTCAACTTTATACAGTCTTTGTGAGTTAGATGGGTATCTTGAATGGCACATATCGAGGGTTTATGTTTTTTCATTCAATTTATGTCTCTTAGTTGGTGAGGTAAGACCATTTGCATTAAGAGTAATTACTGAGAAGTGTTTATTGTTATTCATCAAGTCAGTACTTGTTACTCATTTTTGATTCGTATTTATCTTATTTCTTTCTTGATTTTCTCTCCAATTAATTGTTCATTTCTTTATGGGGTTTTCTTATTTCCCCTATATGTGGTAGTTGGTTGAGGATCCTCTGTGAGGCTTGGTGGCTGTGAATCCTTTGGACAAGCCTATATCTTGGAGTGTCTTATACTCCTCATCTATTTTTAAAGATAACTTCTCAGGATAATATAGCCTGGATTGGAAGTTATTCTTTTTCAGATCTTGGATGATATATGTTCAGGCTTTTCTAGCATTCAGTGTTGATATGGAGAAGTCTGCAGGTATTCTAATGGGTTTGCCTTTGTAGGTCAATTGGTGCTTTTGCCTTGCTTCTTTCAGAATGGCTTCTCTGCTGCCTAAGGTAATTATTCTGACTACAATGTATCATGGAGATCATCTGTTTTGGTTTACTCTGTTTGGGGTTCTGAATGATTCATTTGTGTAGTTATCTATCACTTGCATAAGGTTTGGGAAGCTTTCATTCAATATTTCTTAGAATAAATTTCCTAGTCCTATTGTGTTGTTTTCTGCTCCTTCACGGACTCCCTGAATTCTTAAGTTTTGTTTTTCCATTTTGTCTGAAACCTCTGGGAGATCTTGTTGATTCTGTTTTACCATTCTCTCCAGATTAGCTTGCGAGTAACTAATGTCTTGTATCTCTTCCTCTGTACAAGAGATTTTCTGTTCAGCCTTATCCTGTCTAGATGCTACAGATTCTAGCAAAATGTTTATATCATTCAGCTTGCCTTTCATCTCAAGGCTTGATGCTTGATTTTTAAAGACATTTTCTAGTTCTTTGGAGAATACAGATTCCAAATGAAGTACTTTCTTTTCCAAGATTTTAAGAGTACTGATGGTGTTAGATTTAATATCTCTTAACATATTTATAATCAATGTTCTGAATTCTGATTTTTACATCTCTAGAAACTGAGATTGTTATTGTCTATTGAGAGTCATTGGTGTATGGGATCTTCACATCCAGCCTGTCCTTTCATGTTTTCTGTATTTTATTGCTTAAGCTTGCCCATTGCTTGGTCTAGGAGTTAGGTTCCTCCTCCTTTGGGTGTAAACAGATCTTCACTCTGGCATTCCTTTGACTTTGGGTGATGATGAGATACTGGCACTTTTCTCTCACCTCTCTACCCCATAGTTTGTTGCCTCAGTGCCAAATGTCTAGGTTCCACTGTAGACTCTGTATTCATCACTGTCCCCTTCTGTTTTTCTCCATCATCTGCATCCCCTGGCCCCAGTTGGTCTACAGCATACATCATGTGTCTTAGGTTGTTCAGTCTGTGGCTCTATTACTTTAAATCTCCAGCCCTATCTGACCCCAGATGAGTCTTGTTCTGGACTGTTTCTCCTAGGTTCACAGAGTCATCAACTGGTATCACTCTTCACCATGCCCTGGACTCTCCATCCTTCAGTTTCCCTTCCTCCAGTTCATAGTTCCAATGGGACTAGAGACCAAGGTGGAAACCATTTCTTCTCTCCTGGGGGATGAGGGGGAAGAAAAAATTTGGAAAATAGAAAGAAAAAGACAGAAAAGAAATGTGGAAGTAGGGTATACTGTGGTTAAAAATAATAAAGGGAAGATAAAAATAGAAAAAAGGAAATAAGAGAAAGAAAGAGAAGGCTATAATAAAGCCCAACAACAATCAAAAAGAAAAAAGAAACAATGGGCATCTCACTTATACACCCTCACAGTCCCACTTTTGTTCACTTCTTAGACAGCTCTCCCTATAGCCCCTTACCTAGAGACCTCAGGTTTAACTCCTACCAGGAGCAGTCATCAACCCTCTGGGAGGGCCCCAACTCACTTCCCTTAGGTGAGAGTCCTTGCCCAGTGTTCCACAGTATCTCCTTCCTGCCTACTGGTGTCAGGGGAAGCTGTACTGGGTTGTTGTTCAGCTGAGTCCCTACTGGTGGCTCTGTTTATAGATCTGTTTTCATTCTTCTCTTGTGTAAAGTTTCCTAAGCAGTGATGACAGCTTTATTTTGAGATTTCTCAGTTCCACTGCAGGAAAAGGGATTTTCCCTACAGGCTCTCTTGCTGAAAGCCAGCTGGTCTGTAGGGAGGGGTTTCTGCACAGCATGCCTCCAGCAGATGATGATGGCAGAAAGTCCATGCAGGGCTCTCAGGCTGGACCAAAGGGCGCTCTTGGTGACCTGCCCTGTGGCATGCTCTCCCTGTGCTGCATTAGTACAGAGGCAATGTGTCCCCTGCCATCCTTCCAAGACTTCTGCCTCCCCCGTAGTGTTCCAAGGGCAAATTCTGAGCTCAGAGAGCACAGCCCAAATGGTAGTGGCAGATGGCAGTGAGCCAGTTCCAAATGCTGTGCCCTCTGCCCTCTTACATGTCCTGAGCCCCACAGTGCTCACTCTTTGATCCCACACTGCAGTGGACAGGATGATATTGTGTCATCCCCAGTGGATTTGAGGCCCATACTCTTGTGTGGGACTCCTACCACTCTGCTATAGCAAACTGCATGACCAGGACTTCGGTTGCAGGGGGATTGTGGCTGAACTGCGGGCACCAGCCACAACTGGTGTCCAAGACTCTCTCACCAGTTGCTCTCTGTGGGAGATGCTGCCAGTGTCTTATCAGCAGGATGTTGGTGGGATGCCAGGGCTGTGCTACTCAGTGGATCTGTGCTAAAGAGGCCCATGTGAAATTTTCCCTGGGCTGTATGCTCTTATTGCTCTATGATTTGGGTGATGGGGGACCATCCACAGTGATTTCTCTCATTATTCTCTGCATTGGATTCCAGTCTTCTTAACCCCTGGATTCTCTTTGCCATCTCTGCAGTCCATGTTGTGCCAGAGGAATTTCTACTGGGTATGTTGGCAACCCAGTGTAGCTGACAATTTTCTCTTCCCACTGGAACAAATCTCCATGTTTCTGGTGGGAGACTCTCGCTGACCTGTCACACTGATATCTTCTCCCTTTTAAAAAATCTTGTGCAGTTTGTGGTGTTTACCTGTTTTTTCTTGTTGTTGTTATTGTTGTTTTTGTTTTACCCCTGCCTCTTATCTAACTTATTACTTTGACTGATCAGACTGATCAATATGAGTTCTATGCCATTGTTTAAGCTCTCCTGTTTCTTTGAGTTTCTGTTATCTGTCTGCCATCTTAGCCCTTCCCCAATTTCCTCTTTCTTTGTAAGCTCCAACCACATAATATTCCTTCTTCCTCTTCAGTGACATGAATATTTATATTTATTGCCTATGCATAGGGAATATATTTTCTGTTGAGCAGGAATATTCTCCTATTGTTCTTTGCTGAGTAACTTTCATTCCTCCTTGAGATCCTGGCTTAAGCATCAATCCTAGACTTTTTGATTAGGAAAGCCCTCCCTTCTGTTAAACTTAGAGCTCAACTTTGACTATCACCAATGCCTTGTCAGCTTTGTCTTTTTAAACCACATCTTCCATCAGTACAAATTCTGGCTCTACATTTAGGATTTTGAAACAAAGTTATTTCTGAATATATTCTGGGCCTATTTTAGTTTTGTCTAGATTGAGGTTGCCTTTTACAGGCTGTAATCTTATACCAGCACTGACAGAGTTACATAATAGAAGCCAGGCACAGTGGCACATGTCTGTAATCCCAATGATTTGGGAGGCTGAGGCAAGAGGATGGTGAGTCCAGGGTCAGAAGCAACCTGTGTAACTTACCAAGACCCTGTCTAAAAATAAAAATAAAAAATAAAAAACAGGCTGGGGTTACAGCTCACTGGTAGGGTACTTGTAAAATTATGTGGTAAGCCCTGGTTTCAATCCTCAAGAATGACAAAAAACAAAAACAAAAAAATAAGAATCAGACAGTGTATAATTAGACAATTCAACATTTTTTGGTACTCAGGGCATGATAAACATATTGGCTATCAATATTTTATTCTTGTTTTGCATCTTCACCCTTGGTAGCTTTTAAGCAAGATCATCATTTGAGCTTTGATGGTTCCCAGTGCTTCCACATGAGGCAGGCCCAGGGCAAATTATCTTTATTTTGTAGTCTTATTTTTGAAAAGAAGTTAAACCATCTTGAGAGTCATAACATTTTAGTTGTAAAAGATCTAAGATTTCAAAATCAGCATTGTGGACGCATAAACTTGTGTGATGAAGCCCCCTGAACTCTATTAGCCACTCTAGAAATGTCTTTGATTTCAGATTAAAGAGATTTTACTTTACTGGATACATTTATTTGTAGATTTTTAATAAATGAAAATGGGAAAGTACAGTCAAATGGCAACACATTCCTTTTTCTTTTCTTGTGTTGACTTGTTTCACAGGAAGTATAAGAAAAAACAAACATGAGATGGGCACTGTAACCACATCAGCATATAGTTTTAAATTTCTGTACAGGGCATCACCTTTTTTTAGGTTGGAATTTCTATACAGTGCATCTATCATCTTTTTTGTTGACATAAGATTTAAATAACAAAATTAACACTGTTAAAGGTAAAGTGTAAATTTCAGTGAAATTTAGTATAACTGTGATGTTGTACAACACTCACCTACGTCTAGTTTCAAAATAGGTTCAGTATGACAAAAGGAAAATCATACTCAGTCTCATTCAAATGTTAGCCTATTACAAAATAGCTATTAGGATGGCTCTGGAAAATCCACTAATGTTAAATATTTTGAATATATTGAATACCTAGTAGTTTTCTTACCATTTTTAAACATTATGCTTAAATCAATGTCTTTCAATTATGCTATATCTACCACAATATTTCTACTCAATCCCATTATATTAAGATAAAATTGATAATTTTCTACTTAAGGACTCACACTAAGTACATATAAGTATCTATTTAATTTATGTATTATAAAATGCATTCAATGTACTCTCTAATTTCAACTCTACTGAAAAAAAGGCTGTTAATGAGGATTTAAAACTAGAAGTAGTGTAAAAATCTAGGAATATTAATGAAATATCTTCTCTAAGTATTTCTAAAGCATCAGTTTTGCCAGATGTGGTAACATAAGGCTGTAATCACGGCACTTGGGAAGCTGAAGCAGGAGGATCTAGAGTTTAAGGCCAGCCTGGGCCACGTAGTGAGTTTTAGGATAGCCAGAGCAACACAGTGTAACTCTATCTCAAAAATAAGTAAGTAAAATAAAATAAAATAAAACTTCTGTTTTGCTGCATTTTCTCATTAAAATAAGATTAAGCATTTTTTTGCAAGAGTGCCATAGAAATGATGTTTTATATTTGGTAGTAAAATACAAAGGATTTATATTATGTCTTATTATCTTTTATTTTGCACTGATCACTTCATCCAATAGGCTGCAAATTGCTTATCATTCAGGTGGAAATATTTTCTAATATTTTTGATCACTTCTTTTTAAGCCATAGATAATTTAGAAGTGTCATTTTTTTATTTGGGACTTATGAACATCATTTTATTGATTTCTAAGTGAGTTTCATTTAGTCAGAGAATATACTTTGTATGACTTCATTTTATTGAGATCTATTAAAGCTTATTTTTAGTCTCACATATGGATTCTCTTGGTGAGCATTCTATGTGTATTTGCAAAGAATATGCATTCTACAGTTATTGTGTGAAGTTCATAAACTTGAATTAGCTCAGGGGGCTAAAATTTCCAACTGTGACTGGGGATTTATCTCTTACTGCTTTAGTTTTATAATTCTTTCCTTTCATACACTTTAAAGTATTCCATTAGACTCATATGCATCTATGGTTTTATTTTCTTCTTTTGATAAATTGCCTATTTATTATATGAAATATTCCTCTTTATCTCTGATGATGCTTCTCATTTCTAAGTCCATTTTTTTTTTCTGGCAATAATATAGCCTCCCAGCTTTCTAGGCCTACTGTTTACATGACACTTCTTTTTCTATCTTTTTAGTTTTAACCTGGCCATGTTGTGCTTAAAATAGAGTTCTTACATAGAACATACAATTAGGAATTTTGTTAAATCTAATAAGATAATCCTTCCCTTTTCATTGATGTGCTTGCCTGTTGGGGATTTTTAAAATTATATTTCCAGCTAGGGTCCCTCACAACAGCCTGAGGGGCTGACCCCTAGTTGACCCCAGGGCTCATCTCACTCACTCAAAACAGCCCCTCCCATTGAGTGAGCAAAGATGGCCCCCGGCCAGCTTGACCAGCCTTAACCACCTTAATTTTGATTGGCTCCCCTCACCACCTTGCAGGCAGTAACTGTCTCTACTTGGCAGTTATGTCAGCTTGCCCACTGTACCGGCCAGCTGTGTGCCTTGATTGGCTGAACCCCACCATGTGACCCCTCCAGGACCCTATAAAAGTAGGGCTCCTGGACCCCAGATCCATCCCTGTAGCACCACTGATCCTGACCTCTCTGACCATGTCCTGAACCTCATCACCTGGACCAGCGCTCCCTACTCCAGCAAGACCATCTAGCAAGCCAGCGAGATCAAGCCCAGGGGCCCCGAAGAGCCGAAGGCATCTAGCAAGCCACGAAGAGCCTCCCAACTCCTCCCATCCTTGGGAAGGAGGGGGGTAAAGAAGGTGAGCCGCGAGAGTCAAGACCATCGGACCTCAACTGAACACCAGCGGCTGTGGCTGTGCCTTTAAGGCTGAGCTGTACTAGCACTTAGCCTGCAGGCCTAGAGCCAGCACTTAAAGGGATAGAGCCTTGCTCTATAGGGGCTGCCTGCTCCTTGCTCTCCATAAGGGGAGCACCCCAATAAACCTTCCCTGTCCTTTTCCAACCATCTGAAGGTCTCCCGAGGTCCTTCTTTCCCAACATTGGCCACGTTATTATGTTGAGGGTTTGGCCCTAACTTTAGCCAGGCTAGAGCTAAAACCCCGACACTTGCCCACTAAAATTTAACCATTTCTATGGTTAGAATTAACTACTATTTTTTATTTTAAAAAATCTACTTCTTGCCTTTTTAGTGTATTCTTTTCCTCCTTTCTTACTTTATTAGGGTTAATAAACATTTTTTGATATTTCATTTTAATGCCTCCAAGTTTCTTTGCTACCTTATCACAGGGTTTAATTTAGAGTTAATCTGCCTGGCATCTAATAAAATAGAAACATGTAGGAATGATGCCCTTTTCAGTCACTCTCTGATTTTTGTATTATGGTTACTTTAAACATTACATAGACATAGGATAATAAGCTCTTTAATAAATATTGTACTTTTTCTTTAAATAGTCATGTCTCTTAAAGAAATTAAGAGAAAAAAATAAGTCATTTATCTACTATTTTCAGTATTCTTTCTTTCTTTCTTCTTATAGGTCCATGGTTCCAGCTACTATTTCCTTAGTTTCATTCCATCCTATAGAACTATTTTTAGCATTTTTTTGTAACATAGGTCAATTGGTGATATGTTATTTAAATTTTTGTCTATTGATCCTTTCGTTTGGTCCAGTCTAACCAGCATATATGTCTTTTCAAATATTATTCTTTATAGTTCTAGAACTTTTATTTCCTTCTTATATTTAATACTTCTGTGCTAGGTTTTCACAGCATTTCTCTCTTTATTAGAATATTTTCCCCTGAAGTCCTTGAATGTATTTGGGATAGGATTCAAACTCCAAACTCTCTTCCTTACAGAGGGCAGCACTTGAAACTGTTCAGATCTTTCAGTCTTCCATCTATTGCTTTATATTGAGAGCTTCTGAGCCTTCCTGATTTAAGAACAAGTGAAGGATTTAGGCAAAATTTATTTATAGACCTTGAAGGTGGGGACTTTGTCTCTCTTTTCTCCCAAAATTGTCACTTTAATTTTCCAGTTCTGAGCCTGCACTGAATTTCATTGTTTTGTCTCCTTAAGCTATTAAGACTGAGGGTAGGATCTGGAGTGCTCAGCTACCTGAATAAATCCCCACGTACTTATTTTTGTCTTAAGCTTGTTTCATTTGGTTTTTCATCTGTTGCAACTGAAGAAGGCTTCAGTAATATAAATGCATTTGCTAAGTATTAAACTCATTAGAAAAATGAGTTTTGTCCATTTGGAGAGTCAGGAGCTCCAATTGTCTACTCCATGTTAAATTAAAATTATGTGGAAACTGAACTTCAACTATATCTTTATCTGGGTAAAATCCAAACCATAATGAATTGGTTAATTTCTATATTTCTTGCTGGACAGTATGATTATTGAGATCAGATGCAGGATCTTCTTTCCCACTCTATTTTTAATTCGTGGCACGGAGTGATCAACAATTATTTGTCAAATGAATGAATTTCTGCGTTTGAATTTGGCAACTGAATTGCAAGTTACTATCTAACCAAGCAGTTATTTAACCATGGATTTATTTACCAGTTCTCTACACTAAAACCAAAATAATACATTGAATAATCAAAATAAGTTATATCACAGGCTCCTTAATACCACTCAATGGTTTCCCAATGCTCTTGAGATAAAATATCACCTCATTTCTGATGTATAAACAGTGCTCTGTGTCCTTTGCTCTCTAATCTAATTTCTTACCCCCCTCCTACTTTTTCATTATGCTCCAGTTCATTGTCCTTCTGTTTCAAGAACTTATTATTTTCAAGTTTATTTCTGACCCAGAGCTTTTTTACTTACAGTTCACTCTGCCTACGATGTTTCTCCCACTTTTCACATGGCTGGCTTCTCATTATGCAGACCTCAAAAGCTTACTTCTTCAAAGAGCTTTTGCCTGGCCTTCTCCTCACATGGCACATACGCATGAGCACACGCCTACTGCACAGCACTCTGTTTAGCACATTGTTTTTGTTATTTATAGCATTATTATTTATGAAATAATATTGATTATCTCCTTCTTTTTGTTTCATCTACACCACAAAATAAAATCTTCGAGTGCAAGTATCTATTTACACATCTCTGTATCTTTAATTCCCATATCAGTGCTTCTTGAGTGTGTTAGAAAAGAATCAAAATTATTTGATGAATGAATGTATTTAATCATAACAACCAGACCAAGGGCATTGTAAATAATCTGATTTTTTAAATGATTCATTTACCAGAAAAAGAAGTCAAACCATTATGTGAAATCATAAGATGAAACCGCTCTTCCTCTGCTTTTGGATGGCCAGGGCTTAGATTGGCCCCCAAAATACAGCTACCATGTAAGAAAAATAGCAAAGGACTAGTCTGAGATATTTTATTGTTCTTTTTGCTCTTTTTGAAGTAGAATTTATACATAAAAGTGAGATCCATTAAAGTTAATGCTCTTATACTCTTGACCACACTGATTTTTCTGTATAATTGATCGTATTTTGAGCATTTACTATTTACCCAATATTCATTTAGGGGCAGACATTGACCTCTACATTCACTGAAATCATTTATGTTCTTCATTTTTTTTTATATTGATGTTCAAATTACATCTGCATGAAACCATTTGGTAATTTTTCCTGTAGGACTTGACATTTCTTTCAATGAATATCTATTTTCAATACTTTTGTCCATAAATGGAACAGCCAGTGTACAGCATTGGTTGACAATATATAATGCTAATTATTCAATTGTGTATGGAGAAGTTATGGAGAGGCTTGGGGACAAAATCTTCAGTAGTATTAAGCAGGAATCAAGACACGTTTGCAGGCCTTTCAGCCCTTGAGGGGCTTCCTTCCCAAGAATTCCCACAAGCCACAAAAGTGATTTTTGAACAGGTTCAGCCAGATATCACAAAAAGAGCACCATGCTTTCTTCTTTTGCTCTGGCTTCCTTATAAGGAAGGTCATATCATTACCTCTTCAGATCTGGGCGCCATACTTGTTCCTATGTGATCCATTCCTTAATCTGTCTGAGTACTAATTCTGTGCTGTTGGTGGTTTTAATATGGTCATTAGCCACTGGAGTTTCCAAGGTGCCAAGGCCATGTTATTTCAGAAGTACAGAAGAATAAAAATGTCACGGGAAGCACACCAGAGAAGTAAAGCTCAGTATGGCCACCTAACCTGAGGAGATTCCCTAGTTGGGCCCTCCACTCAGGTTAGGTTGGGTCCTTGGTTTCATCACAGAAAAGAATTTGAGGACAAGGCAGAGAGAGTGAAACAAAATTGTAGAGTTTATTAACTTTAGAATACATATAGGCACAGAGAGAGAGAGAGAGAGAGAGAGAGAGAGAGAGAGAGGCGTCCAAGACACAGACAAGGACTTATCAAGAGAGTGGAGAAGGGGAAGCCAAAATGATAGGCCATCACACATGTTCACTGCAGTTTTATTTAACCCAGGACATGCCCCTTGTGACATCAGCAGTGGACACGCACCTGTGGATGCCTAGTGTGACATGAGCCTAGAAAGGCCCCTGTCATAGGTTGGAGAGGTGCCAATAAGATCAAAAGAGGTTCCATTGTTTAAGTTTTTCTATCAAAGGAACTTGTCTTTAGTAAAATGAGATTAGAGGGTGCATTGTATAGGTTTGAGAAAAGAGTCACAAGGGATTTGCCTGGGCATATCTCAGAGAAGTAGAGAATTACAGAGGGGAAAGCAAAACTCAATGTTTATATACATTTCTAAGCTATTTTAACATTTTCATTACTTAAATGGCTCTCAACAATTATGTCTCTCTGCACAGTCCTCACAGCAGTCTTCTTGGTAGTTATGTCAAAGTTCTTGATTCTTAGCTGGTGAGATTCAAACCAGATCCTGGAGTTAAAGCTCTTTCACTTTCCATGTCCCCCCAAATTCCCTGCCTTTCTATCCTGCCTCAGAATCTCCCACTTTTGTAGCTCATTTTTGCACATAGTCCTCAACAAAGAAGCTAGTGCTTCCTGGTAAATAGTTTCTTCTTATTCAAAGTTCCTGATACTTACCTCTAGTAAGGTTTTTGCATAAACTTACAGTGAGAAACAATTCTGTAATGATTGCACTATGCCTGCAATGATTAATCATGTATATCTGCTTGATTCAATAACCACTACTGACATTTATGGAGCACTAGCCACATGTTTGGCACCATAAGTGCTTTATGTATTTTCATCTCAGCTAAATTCTCAGGGGAGAGTCCGTCTTTTCATTTTATTCAGGCCTTCAGTTGATTGCATGAGATTTGCCCACAGAGAGAAGGGTAGTTTACTTTTCTCAGTCTATCAGTTTAAAGGTGAAGCCCATTTAAGAACATCCTCCCAGAAACACCTTTATAACCTAAATATCTATGGCTTGACCATAAATCTGGATATTTGGTGGCCCAGTCAAGCTGACATAAAGAATAAATACCACAGGTGATATTAACATTTTTATTAGGAGAACAGGAACTTTTATCTGTCCTATTTCTTGCTTTATCCCCAGCACTTAGAACAGAGTCTGGAACAGAATATGTGCTCAATATTGAATGAGTGAATTGTCATTCGATCCATGAGATAACTAATGTTTAGTTAGATGAAGTCATTTGATAAGACTTTTTGCAGTGCTAGATTTTGAATTTAGGCCAATCTGATTTCCAAGTCTTCATTAAGAACTTCCTGACGGTTTCTTGGTTTCTCAGGCAGAGATTTCTGGCAGAACCACTTCAGTTGCCATAGTTAACCTCTAAATTTTAACATGGAGCCCTGACCAGGCTCAGTGAAAACTGTACTACGTAATTCTGTAGGAAAAATTGAGAAGCAGACATGGAGTTGAGTACTTTTAGTAAAAAGGAAAATTTAAAACTTAGTAAAAGAGAAAATTACTTGGATAATCCTTAAGCTATACTTCCTCCAGTGTCAGGCTAAGTTCCCATACTGCTGGCTTCAGTTCAAAACCCGCCATTGCTTCTACTACTTGCTCTCCTGGAAGGCCCTTCTACTTTGCCTCTCTCAAATCATTCCTAACCTTATTGATCAGATAAAAAATTATCAATCACACCTGGACAATCTTGGCAACCATTGCGAAAAGTCAGCTCTCTCTCCTGAGTTTAGTCATTGTTTAACCAGAGCTATTGCAAAGCTGCCAAATAAATGGGCTGAGCTGAGCGCTATATTAATCTGTGCTGGGATTTAGCTCAGTGGTAGAGCGCTGCACTTCAGTTTCTGAGGTCCCGAGTTCAATTCCGAGCACCACAAAAATGGGAGAAGGACCTGGCAATCCACTCCCAAGGCAATCCCGAAACAGTCAGTCACTGAAAACCCTATGAGGGTCGCTATGAGTCAGATACTGACTCGACGCCACCTAACAATAACAACATATTAATATGTGGGAGAAGGACCTGGCAACCAACTCCTAAAAAGCAATCAGCCATGGAAAACCCTATGAATAGCAGAGAAGCACTGACAATAGTGTTTCCCCTGTTGTACATAGGGTTGCTATGAGTCGGATACTGACTCGACAGTACCTAACAACAACAACAACAACAACGATGATGACATATTGATCTGATCAAATGGAGTACCATTTATTTCATCACATGTGTTCTCAAGTACATGCTACTTTGAATATCATTTGTCTTCTTTTTTCACCTAGATCTTAAAAACCCTGAAGACATACTCTGTTATCTCTATCACTTGACTCCACACACAGTCTCTGGGGAGACTATTGTTAGGTAATAAATACTCTTTTGCTAGTGGTTAGAATTAATTAGCCAATAGAGTGATTAAAAATGGACGGTGTTTTGGAAAATATACTGATGTCTTTGGCATCACTGAGCTTACTTTAAGCTCCACTGTGTTGAATTCCAACAGCTACATAACTCAGGTCCAGAGTATAACATTTCTATTTAGAGAGTTTTGCATGAAAATAGTTTTATTTCCTTCAGATTCTGATTTATGCCAGAAACTTCAGCTTCTCAATTGTTGAAAGGCTTTTAAAAGTACCTGAGCAGTTTATCAGTGACTGTGGTTAGGCTTTTTATAGTAAAGAAAATATGTAGGCAGAGCTTTTATTCAGGGAAAGCTGACACTGTTTTCTTCTCTTGATGAGGAGTTGGTCTTTTTTAGCACATCATGGATCAATATACAGAAATGTCTAGAATGTAAAAATATTCATTTAAATGGAAGTAGTTAAACAGTTTTTAAGTTGTGTTTTTTTTTAAATAGAGTCTCACTATGTAGCCCAGGCTAGCCTCAAACTCACAATCCTCTTGCTTCATTCTCCCAAGTCACAGTATTACAGGCGCATGCCACTTAAATCTTCTCAAGTTGAACATCCTCTTAGCTTTCAAGAAATGTAACCAACATCTAAGCCCCCACAAGCAAGACATCCAGGAAAAGCTAAGATGAGATATTCTGTGTCTACATGTGCTGCTGAGTTTCTGTATGTTTGGTTGGCCTAAACCTACATTAGAATATGTATGCTTCCACAGACCTTTCCAGTCAACCAGGCCCATATCTGAAATGCTCAGGCATGTCATCTATATGTCTAAATCGGAAAAGAAAGGGATTATCTGCTAATTCTTTGCATAAATTGCCTGCTTCATTTAAATCAATCTGTTTCCTTTTGCATATTTTCAATATGAATTTGAAGTTATTTGGTCCTGGGTTATATAGTTAATTCCCCTATTTCTCTTTTTCTTTTAAGCACATTTCTCTTTTAAGCACATTCAAAAATGTAAAAACGATATTTGCACAAATCTCCGTATTATGTGACTTCAATGGGAACTTTGAGTCTATGAAGCCATTCTGAATCAATAACTCTTAGCTGTTAGCACAGACCTTAATCTCAACTTGCCTCACTTCCAATTATCCTAAAAAACTGCCAACTTGCCAGTGACATCCCTGAAATCACAGAGTTGAATGCAGATAAAAATGTGTTATTCTAAGCAGATCATCTCAGACAGGACTTAGCAGAGGAAAAAAATCATCTCTCCCAGTCTCCATAGGACTCTGAACACTCAGATTTCCAGGCATCCAATCCACAATCATCTTGTAAAATAAAATATGTAGAGTTTACAACCTGTCTGATGCCTCATATATTTGCTAAAATGTGCTGCAATACACAAATATCTTACATAGTTTTATATCTACAGTTTAACTGGATCTTCATAACTCACCTGGAAAGTTGGCAGGACTACATCTGTGTCAAAATGTGGAAATTGAACCATGAAAGCTGAGCATGGTAATGAGAACCTGGTTTGAGTACTGGCTGCCAGAACCCACCCACCTCCTGCCACCACCATACATCTTATTCATATGTTAATTGTACAAAGTAAGAGGTCTCATTGTGACGTTGACATGTATGTATGTAAGGTACTTTGATCACACACACTCCATTACTCCTTACACCTTCCCCTCAGACATCCTTCATAGTCTCCCTTTTATTTTCATGTCCTTCTTTTAAGGTAGGTCCCATAACCTTACTAAGCTATAACTTCTTTAACTATTACATGAGGACCAGTCCTACATACCTGACTTTCGTGAGGAGCAAATGAATGCATGCCCTGTTTTCACTCTTATATCCCTCCAGACATTTGCCATGCAGCACCCAAAGAGATCACCTTTAAAATTTCATCACATAATGTCTCTATCATCCAAAGGCTTTGGACAGAGTCATAAACACTTGCTACATCTCTGAAGGCCCACTAAGATCTGGTCCTTTAGTACCTTTCCCCTTATGTTGGCCACTCTCTCACTTGCGCATCAAGCATAAGCCACAATGGCCAACTTTTGCTTTCTTGAACTCTGCAAGCTTTGTTCCATCTCAAGGTCTTTGCAAATGTTATTGCTTCTCTTAAAATTCATGTTCTTCCAGCTGCACCTGTGCATCCACATTGATATGGCTGGTTCGTCCCAATCTGCCTATTGTGACATAAATATCTCCTTCACAAACCTCCCAGACTAAAGTAGACCCTTCCTGGTTATTCTTTGATTTGGCTTCCTTAACAATTATCAACATAGGTGTCATTTTATCTCTCTCCATTATTTGTTGTCATGCCTCCTTCAGTGGTTTGAATATTCTTTGAGAGCAAGGACCAGACTTGTTTTGTTTTTTGTTTTATCTGGATTGCCTAGAAGAATACTTTGCACTTTGGGCCATCAAAACGTTTATTGCATGAATGAATCGATCAACACATATTGGTTGTTTGCTAGGCCACACATTCCCAGGGCCTGAAGAGGGCCTGAGGACCTCCTAGTGGTTTTCATACAGCTCTTTTGAATCCTTGGTTCTACATCTGTGTCTTAATGGAGAGCTGATTTCTAACTACAGTGCCATAAATTACCCTCAGATTTACCCAAATCATCACCCACACCCCTGGAATAGCCTTAGATTGGCAGCTAAACTCCAAGTCATTAATTTCCAATGGGTCCTGTGAGCAGCCTGCCCATTTTCTTTGGACAGTTACACATTCCTATGTATTCCAGGAAGTAAAAGGTTTGTCTTAACATAGACTCTGGCTGAAGCTAAGGGGAGATGAGTAAGATGATTTGAGGCTGAGCTAATACTCCTATTGCCTCCAACTGCTGCCTTCTCTGACCTTCACCCTCAGGATTAGAGCATCTGTAAATATGTCAGCTTATTATGGGAAGTATTTGGTTACATTTTACTGCTTAGATTTGTTTTCCATACAAAGGACTATGGTACTTAAAAGATAATTGAAAAACAAGTATCATTTTTAAATGAAACTGAGGCAAGCATTCTTCTACAACGATCTGTTCTTTATTTCTTTTCAAAAACACATCATAAGGTAGTGGGTCTCAATTTATAAAGCTACACAATGTAATCTTGTGGAAAATGTTAAAAAATTCTAATTCTCCTGATATACTCTATACCAATTAAATCAGAATCTCAGCAAGGCATGAGGAGCAAATCAGCAAATTCTCAGCAAATCAGAATCTCAACCCAGGCATGTGGAGTTGATTGAAAAATAACAAACACTTGTCAAGGCTTGTTATAGTAATAAACTGAATCTCTGACCTTTCATTTCATTAATAACTTGTGGTTTCAAATAAAATGTGAAAAATGGCAGTAAAACTGCAAAATATTATTTTAACTGTCTTAAGATAAGAAGGTATACAAGAAAAATTCCAAAAAAAAATTTAAAATGTGGTAATTTTTCCTTTTATAGTAGAAGAATGCTATAATTAACTGATTTCTGCAGAAAGAAAGCACCTACTATGAGCAGTAATTTGTTGTCTAAGTGGAGATGGCTACTAGCCTCTTTTTCTGAAGATGTCTTTGTTCCCTCATATTTGACAATACAGAATTGACATAGAATGTAGGCTAGTGTATAGGATGCCAACTATAGGAAATGTTACTTAATCCCATCAGCCACCAGTTTTTAGCCCTGGAGCTAAGATCCTCAGGTAGAGTTCATCAAAGACGTGCCTCTTAGATCCAGGAAAGCAATATGATACACTGGAGTTTCCTGCTGGAACCATTCACCTCTTTGGGGACAAGAGGAGTTATTTGTGAGGTTGTTGTAAGATACAAAGGTGAAAATGTAAATAAAACACTTAGCATGATCCTTGGTGTATAATATATGCTCACTGTTATATGACACTATCATTCTTGTAGTTGTGTTGATCCTCTTGTTAATATTAATAATTTCAAAGCCCAGAGGGCTGAACATACACTGTTATCACACTAAGAATTCATCTAACTCATTTATAACCCAAGTGTAGTGTCTCATGTACTATTTTCTTACATATAAACTGCTATTTTCCACCAAAATATGTATTAAATGAGTGAATGCTAAGAAAACAAAATCCAGGAATCCTCCTAATTTGTTAATTAGTGTAAATATTGACTAGTTCAGCACCTTTTCAGGTTCTCATGGGGAAAGCACTAGAAATATATATACACTATTCCTCTTTCCATAAAATTTGATGAACTCTTGCCATTCCTCCTTTGGAAAAGTCAAAGAGTCCACTGAAGCCAAAAAGTGAGGTGATAAGAGACACTTTCATACTTAGTAGAGATCACATGAGGAAGAATAACAGAGGCCCATCTCTAAAAGAAACATCACATCACCATTATCTGCCAGGCTCGGTGCAAAATGGAAAACAGAAGAGATGGCCTGTAGGTGACAGGGAGCTGCGGGGTCGGTGTGAGATGGCAGAAGTGGAGGAGACGCTGAAGCGACTTCAGAGCCAGAAAGGAGTGCAGGGAATCATCGTGGTGAACACAGAAGGCATTCCCATCAAGAGCACCATGGACAATCCCACCACTACACAGTATGCGAACCTCATGCACAATTTCATCTTGAAGGCACGGAGCACCGTGAGTGAAATTGACCCCCAAAATGACCTTACCTTCCTTCGAATTCGCTCCAAGAAAAATGAAATTATGGTTGCACCAGACAAAGACTACTTCCTGATTGTGATTCAGAATCCAACTGAATAAGCCACTGTCTTGCCTCCCTGTATCATTCCTTAATTTAATGCCCCCCCATGAATAATAGTGTTAATCATGACAACTGACACTTGGGAGATTGCTTTAGAGCCCCTGCAAATCAACCTAGCGACCAAAGGTGGGCCAGCAGCTCTCCCTTCCCCAATCCCCACCTGAAGGAATCCCTTTGCTTTTCCAGTCTCCGCAGTTCCAGGGAGGGTTCGTTCTTTACCTCCAGGCTTTGGAACAAGAGTCTGTGAGAAGCCCACACCCAGCTTCCTTCTGACCTTCAGTTTATTTTCTAACCCTTGGAAAAGGCTGTTTTTCTTTAACTAAAAAAAAAAAAAACAAACCTGAAACATTTACCCTGCTGTTGTGTCTTTAAACACTAGGTTGGAAAGGCCTCTCTTCCCGTGTCACCACACGGTCTCCTCCGGCTCCTGCAGTAAATTGTGTTCATGGTAGGTTATTTAATAGCATTTAACTACCCTCACTGCCTGGAAGCATCTAGAGGAAAGCATGTATGTAAGATTCTAAATAATACAGGAGCAATATATCAGTGAAAGAGCAGCAATTAAATTATATCATTACACTGTGGAGCATGGTTAGGGAGGCACAGCTAGAGTCAGGGAGAAGATGTTTCATTGAAATTGGACTGCTTAAATTTCATGATATAATTTGGATACTAAATTCATCATGCCATGACTTAAACCAGGAGCTTGAGGTACATACTCTGTGGAGACCTGCCTTTCATCCCCTCTCTTCTAAGGAGGAACACACTTTTCTCTCACATCTACTTTGCTCCCTTCTAGTCTGTTTCTTTTATTCACATCTGCTGAGGGTATAAGGACACCCTCAGTACTCTTTTAAACAACTTGCTTCTCTACCCAGCCACAAAGATGCCCTTCATTGCCCCTTCATTTACACAGTTTCCCCAAATACCCATGCTGTGTGATGTGGCTGCATCACTCATAGGTCAGAAGTGAACACCTAATTCTAGGGAGACCAGAGTCTTGTTCACAGGAGTTTGGGGTAAGAAGAAGGGAAAGAAGGAGCGAAAGAAAGATGGGGAAGAGGTATGGAATGCATGAGGGCTGTTTCTTATCATTCAAGTCCCCGCTCAAATGTCCCCACTTCTCATAAAGCCTTTCCTGACACCCAAATTGAACCCGTGTCCCTCAGTCACCCTCAATATCACATCCCCCTGTTTATATCTCCTATTTTGTGTCAGGAATGAATATGAGGGATGATCTTGTGTTTATGAATTCACTGCCTATCTCTCCTCTGGAGAGAACTGTGGAGATGCGGACTTTTATTTTCCTTAATTATAATGCATTTGGAGCCCAGATCAGTGCCTGGCATACACGTGAAGAGGACAAGGACACATGGGTTTTCATCAGAGGGTCAGAAGCTATATCCCTTTGTTTATTCCAGATGACTCTGCCTGATGACATACGGATTATTCAATTAAGAAGGTCATAAGCTAAATTTCTCCAAAAATCATCTTCATTTAAGTCGTGCTCCCCCCTTTTATTCAGTCTTTTAGTGAAAGATAACTCTTGGGGTAGATAAAGAAACTCCTTGAATCACTTAACCTAAATCTCTACTAACAACAAGCATCACTTTCTTTTATTTTCCTTCTGAAGTCATAATAATAATGATAATGATAATAACAATAATAATAGTAATAAAGGATGACTTAATTCTCTAATTCTGGACAAGGAGAAGACCTTGGAGAAGAAACGGAAATCATTTACCTCAATTGAAATTTTACAAATAGTTGGCATCCTTTATTAGGTACTTTTCAGCCTTAAAACAGTGAAAAACTCTTCTATGATAGGAGCTAAATATAATGTAGAAGGCTAGTTTAATCACCATTTGTTGTTGTTGTTAGGTGCCATCAAGCTGGTGTCCAATTCATAGTAACCCTACGTACAATAGATGAAACAATATTGTCATGCTTCTCTGCTATTCATAGGGTTTTCAATGGCTGGTTGTTTTTTGGGAGTGAGTTTTCAGTTGTCAGGTCCTTCTACCAAACCTACAGCTGGTGTTCCAAGATGTCTCCCATCCAAGTGCTAAGCAGGCCCAACCCTGCTTAGCTTCCGGGATCTGATGGAATTAGACACCACAGTGGTACCGATGCAGGAAATCACCATTTAAGCTAACTTCTTTTGAGACCTCTTCTATGCAGGAAACTATGCCAAATAAGACATATCAAAAGCAAACAAAACACCTCAAAGATGTTATTTTTCTCTCAGTTGCTCACAATCTACTCATGCATTCTGAATGAGCTATAAAGAACAAATGGTTTAATGTGTAACAAACATATAGCACATCAAAGGAGTCATGGAAATTTACAAGTACAGAAGTTCACTTTGGGTGGTAGGTCAGCAGGCATATATTTGTGAAACTAATATATTAATTCATAGGCAATAATTGTGTACTAGGCAGGTAGGTTAGTGGGGCGTGAGAAGTAAAAAGACACATAATTGCAAATTGTGAAGCATAGTGTGAGAAAAATAACTTAGACCCACTTTAAGTGGGGTGCAGTGGTATAGTGGTTTTAGAAGTTCCCCAAGAAGATAGCACTTAGGCTTATACCTAAAGCAAGAGAATGACGTAGTCCAGAGGGTATAATGAGGATATTGTTGTTGTTAGGTCCCGCCAAGTCAGTGTCTGACTCATAGCAACCCTATATACAACGGTGAAACACTGTTGTCAGTGCTTCTCTGCTATTCATAGGATTTTCAATGGCTGATTATTTTTGGGGGGTGGGTTCCTTGGTTCTTCTCCCAAGCCTACAGCACCTGGTGTTCCCAGTCAGTCTCCCATCCAAGTACTAACGGGGTCCAACACTGCTTAGCTTCTCAGATCTGACAGGATGTGAGGCCATAGTGGTATGGCTCCAGGCAAAGAGGATGTAGGCAGAGGAAACACATATGTGAAAGGCTGAAATAAGGAACCACATTGGCATATTAGAGGGAATGAAAGAAAGTTATATAAGTGCAATAAAGAGTTTATAGAAGTAGCCTGGTCATAAAAGCTGTGCCAGCCATTGTGCAGTTTGTTTAGTTGAGGATGACAGAAAATTAAATGGGCATACTATAGCTCTCATTTATATAGCTATCAGTCAACTAATCATTATTGAGTGGGCATAGTGTTTAGGCCCTGAAATGAGCAAATCTCAGCTGAATGCTGCAGAAGTGGACTGTTGCTATCTATCGATGGCTGAGACTACGGGGCTTTCCCTGGCAAGTCCAATGCTTACTTTTGCTGTCATTAAAAGCATTCCATGATAGAAATAGTCTCATCTATCCTCTGCTCATTATTAGTAAGAAGAAACTACAAAAGGGGAAAAATACCTTCACCGGAAGAAACTTCTCTAATCTGGTTATAAATCGATAACATTTTATATCAGCTTGTGAGATATCCCAAAGGGAGCCCTTTTATTATTAGCTTTGCTGGAGTTGGGCTAAGTTTGTTCTCTGCCAAATGCTTCGGAAAATCCCACTGACAACCATGGCTGTTTTGACGCTCGCAAATTACAAGTGGTGATAAGATGTCAGGAGTCCCACCTGCTCCAATGAATCCGAAGAGGAAAAAATAGTACTTCAAAGGTAGTAAATGTGAAGAACACCAAGTTTTTCCTTGATGCGCTCAAAAGTGGAACATTTTAAACATTTCTGTACCAGTCATTTCCTCTTTGATCTGCAACATGGCACTTTAAAGGGGTGGGAGAGCAAAATGTGATTTAGAGTTTTTTCAATATGCCAGAATTTTTGCAAAGTGTTTCCAACTTTAGCGTGCATGTGGTTGGATGCAGATTCTACTTCAGAAAGTTAGAGGTGAGGCCCAACATTCTGCATTTCTAATTAACTCCCAGCGATACTGGAGGTGCTGGTGCCCAGGTCACAATTTGCAAGGACTTACACATTCTACTTAAGAAGCGGGTTGATGCTAAGCTATTGAGAGATGTTTGAAAGACATTTTTACCCCTAAATATTTTTCTTCTTGAGGAATCTTGGTGCCTGAAATGACTCAAAGAAGCAAATTCCTCCTGTGTTTTTTTCCATCTATTTTTTCTTTCAAGATACAAATATTTTATGAGCAAGCATACATCTAACCTCACCAAATTCTGTTGAGTCTACTTCCTAAAATCTCTGTCATAGTATCTCAGTTTTCCATGCCTTTATCATGCTGTCTTGATTGTCCAAGCAGTATCTTCACTAGACAGCTTGCTTTATGTATTCTTCATGGTTTTCCATATAGGAGATTTTTGCTTTGTTTTTTGTTAGGTGCTAGAGCTACTTTTCTGAAATGCAAATCTGACATCATGCACTGTCCTAAATAATCTGTAGATGGCTTCACTGCTTTCTGGATAAAATTAACAGGATCATTAGAGGGATTTTTCCCATTCTGAAGTTATGGTAAAGGACAGAATTGAGGATAAAAGATATTTAATGTCTTATATCCTGAAACCAGGAAGCCTCTAGGAGAGCTTAGAAAAATATACAGAGCTATGTTATTTGTTGTTGTTGTTGTAAGGTCAAATCAGTTCCAACTCATAGTGACCCCATGCACAACAGAATGGAGCACTACCCAACACTGTGCCATGTCTGACACTATAGCAGTGTTCTCTTCTATTCATAGAGTTTTCAGTGACTGATTGTTTTAAGAAAGGGCTGCTGTGTACTTCTCCCAAGCCTACACCCCCAGTATTCCCAGGCAGTCTCCCACGCAAGTACTAATCAGGCTTGACTCTATTTTAGGTAGAGATAAATAAAATTTTTAAACAGGGAATTGACTTTATACAATTGTGGATACTAGTTAAGCTATCTCTGAGTGCTGTTTTCTCTTTGTCCTATTGTAAGAGAGGACAGTGGTACAGTCATGGAGGACAAGAGGAAACCCAAATCCCATAAGACAGACTGAAGTCCTATCAGTTTTTCTTGTCTTTAACTTTAGTGAAAACACTGTCATGTAGAAGCCAGGATCCTTCAGCACAAAATTAAACAAGTACCTTGCTCAGAAGTAAAGGTAAGCAATGAACTACACAGGGTGGAGAAGTTTCATGTCCAGTTCCTGCTTCACTAACACAAAGAGTTAGCAAATACGGGTATGAGCTAAATAATGGCTGCTGTTTCCCTTTCTTCCTCCAAATCTCTCAAGAATTGTCCCTGTAGCACACTGTAATGAGAGACATACTAGAAACTAATACTGGAAAATGTAGTTTAGCCTAGTTCTTGTTGTTGTTAGGTGCCATTGAGTCAGTTTCTCACTCATAGTGCCCCTATGTACAACAGTTGAAACACTATGTCTGTGGTTTTCTGCTATGCATAGGGTTTTCAATGGCTGATTGTTTTTTTGGAGTCAGCTGTGGGTCGTTCTCCCAAGCCTACAGCACATGGTGTTCCCAAGTGGTCTCCTATGCGAGTACTTACTAGGCCAGACCCTGCTTAGCTGCTGAGATCTGATGGGATCAGACGCCACAGTGATATGGCTGCAGGCTCAGCCTAATTAAGGTGACATATTACAAAGGCATCACAGGTGGATCCACTTTTTTAAAATCAGATCATAAAGTCATATGCCCTTTGTTCAGAATATTTTACTTAGAATTTTGGAATTTTCCTTTCCAGGCAATGAGCTCCATTAAGGTAAAGGATGTTCTT
Source organism: Pedetes capensis (assembly GCA_007922755.1). Taxonomy (NCBI): domain Eukaryota; kingdom Metazoa; phylum Chordata; class Mammalia; order Rodentia; family Pedetidae; genus Pedetes; species Pedetes capensis. The sequence goes on from VMDO01006861.1 coordinate 71,095, forward strand.
AGTTTTACCCACTTTATTCCTATGGACTAGCAAACACTTCACACTAATAGACACTCATGTGTTCACTGAATCATGAATGCATGAGTTTATATAAGCAAGAAAACTGCAGGAATAAAAATATATTAGTTTATCTCAGAAGGCCGTAAACATATGAGATACTTGAAATAATACTCAAAGAGAGCTCTTTTGAAATATAAACTTCTGATTCTAGCTAACATACTATATAGCATAATATAGTTGGGATTAAAAAAATTCTCCCACCTGAAACATCCAAATTAACCACAAAAATATATGAAATGATACTTTTCAAAACACTAAACATCGGACAATGAGAAACAGAAATCCTTGAGAAACAAGAAATAAATGAGGTGAACCCTATGATTGCTCCAGCACATTACCTTGAGAGATTTTCCAGGCCACTATATAGTAACAGGAAAGAAACACAAGCAGAAACCCACTAAATTGAGGTGACAGAGCTGACAGTCCAGAGAAATTACAGAAAGATGACCAAAGACATCTGCAGAGGGGTTGTCATAGAACATACAGCAGAGTACTAATTGTTATAGGGATCTAAGAAAATTTTCTGAGAGGAGGAAACATCCAAAAAATTAAAGGCTTGAGTCACTACAAATAGAGAAAGAACTGGTAAAGCTTTTACAGTTAGCAGATTGTTGTTGTTGTTGTTAGGTGCTGTCGAGTTGGTATCCGACTCATAGCGACCCTCTGTACAACAGGGGAAACACTATTGTCAGTGCTTCTCTGCTGTTCATAGGGTTTTCAATGGCAGATTGATTTTTGGGAGGCGGTGGCCAGGTCCTTCTCCCAAGCCTACAGCTTCTGGTGTTCCCAGGTGGTCTCCCATCCAGGTACTAACCAGGCTCGACCTTGCTTAGCTTCCGAGATCTGACGGGATCGGATGCCACAGGGCTACAGCTGCAGGCAGTTAGCAGATAGGACTTTACAATAGCAATTATGCTTTCAAAATGTTAAGTAAAGGCATGGAAGATAAGTTTTTAAAACCTCAAACTGAACTTCTAGAAATGAAAACAACAATGTCTACAAAAAGGAAAAAATATACTGAACTGATTTAATGGTCTATTAAATCTTTCAGTACAGATTAGGGAACTTGAATGGGGATCAATATTTTTGCAAACACTAATAAATTCCTTGAGCAAATCATAGATGACGCATGTACTCATGTATAATTTATGATATGTTCCTGACTGTTCATTTACTTGAATAAGTTCTAGGTACACATCATGCATAAATTAAAAGTTGCAAAAAGACATCCAATAAAAGTTTAAATTTCCCTCTCAATCCTGATCTTTGGTACCCAGTATCTTTGCTAACAATCATTGATGTTATTGGTGATGTTGTCAAAGCATATTTGAATAGATGAAGTTATCCTCTTTATATTTAACATTAATATTAAAATAGTATAAATGATGATCTTAACTTTCTTTGTTTTTCCCACATATCCTGTAGGTTATATATCAATACATGAAAATTGTCCAGTTTTTAAAGCTATCACATTGTTTTACCTTGTATCCATGTAGAATATTTACTTCACCTGGTGCTTCTTAATAGATATTTCTGTTATTTCATTTCTTACCGTTTTTTTTTGTTCATGGCACTGGGTGTTGAACCCAGGGCCTCACATTTGCATGCTTTGCAAGTGCTGTTCTACTGAACTGCACTCTCAGCCTTTTTTTTTTTTTTTTTTTTTTTTTTTTTTTTTTTTTTTTTTTTTTTTACTTTTTGAGACAGGGTCTTGCTAAATTACACAGACTGCCTCTGGTCTCAAACTTGCAATGCGATCCTCCTGCCTCTGCCTCCCTAGTCGCTGGATTACAGGCGTGCGGCACTGCGCCCGGCTGTGTTTCTTATCTTTTGCAGTCTCTGGGATGCTTTGATAAAATTGTTAAATGTATGTCTATGAGTAAGTCTTTGGGATTAACTCCTACGAGTGGAATTTGTGATGAAGGTATATGCATATTTAAATTGGAAAATGTTGTGACATTGTGCTACATATAGGTTAAGCCAATTTATATCCAACCAATCAAAAAAGAATGTGGTTGGTTACCCACATCCTCACTAACACACTGATTTTCTAAATCCTCTTTGTGAATGTGATATGTGAAGATGAAAATTTCTAATTTTACTTCATATTGCCTTTATGATAAGGTTGAAAATCTCAAATATTAAAAAATATATTTTTCTGTGAATGGTATACTTGTCATTTATTAATTTTTCTACATAGATTTTTATATTTATCCTATTCATTTGGATATATTTTTATATATTAAGAAAATTAGTCCCTTTGTACTACTCAAGAAAATTAAACATTTTTCTTCGGCTTTTCCGATGTGTCTGGGTTTTGTCTTGTTTGTGTGTACTTCTATGTATAGAGAAATGTTTTAAATTTGTCAGTCTCTGGATCTGCATTGGGTTTTGAGCTATACTTCAGAAGGTAATACTTTGATATTATTAAGAAAAAAATTCTTTTCATAAGAGATTTCCTTGTTCTTCAATGTCAACCAGAAGCTGTAAGTGATTTATTTTTCACCACAGCAGGGCCTATTAGATCAGGAGAGCTAAATTACTGCCTTGCCACAGCCCTTACTTTGACATACTGTTTTTAGTATGACTCCATGAAAATGCACATTTAATAAATTAAATATTTCCAGTTATGGAAATATAGAAAGATTGTGTTGTCCAGATCAGCAGTCTACATTATACTGTGTTGTTGTTGTTAGGTGCCATCGAGTTGATGTCCAACTCATAGCAACCCTATGTACAACAGAGGAAACACTATTGGTGTGCTTCTCTGCTATTCATAGAGTTTTCAATGACTTATTGCTTTTATGGGGAGGTGGTTTATGGGTCCTTCTCCCAAGCCTGCAGCACCTGATGGTCCCAGGTGGTCTCTAATCCAAGTACTAACTAGATCTGACACTGCTTATCATCCAAGATCTGACAGGATTGGACTCCACAGTGGTATGGCTGCAGGCACATTATCCCCTAGGGAAGAAAAATAAGGGCAGTGCTCTGCTACACCTAAGCAACATCTCAGCTTTCCACTTTCCATTATTCTAAGCACCCACTGCTCCTGAACAAAGCATTTGTCTCTACAATATATCAAGGATAAATTTTTCATGTTTGAAATGTTTCCTTTAACAAAATAATTGCTTAGTTCTTGAGGTGGATTTCTGGACTTTTCAGTGTCGTTAATTTTTCTGTCTATTTTGAAGTCATGTCAGTATCTGGATTTCTGTATTGGCATTGCACTTATTTATAGTAGCTTGATATTACTTAGGTTTTCTTCTCTAAGAGGGCTAGTTTTCCATCCTTATCCTTACCGTCCAGGTCTCTTCCTTGTATGGTTTCCTATCATTTTTTCCCACATAAAATTTATTTCCATCTTTTAAATACTGAAACTGAAGAACAAAGACATAAAATGGCTCACTTTAGGCTGATGTACCAGAGAAAGATTTGTAACTCAATTGTTTATCACTTTCAAAATATACATGTTGGGTGCTGGGTCTGAAACCTACTTCTAGAAATACAACTCTTCGTATTTATATCGTATTTTTCTGTGTTATGTGCATTTCTAACACTTTTACTGAAATACGATGACATATAATAACTTCACATACTTAAATTCTATAATTTGGTCCACCCATGCTTAACATTCTCCAATGGCACCTAACAACAACAACAGCAAAGGCTAATACTAAATGTGCCCTGGTTGGTTTTCTTCCACAATGTTTTTGTGCCATGACCAGGACTCACACTCTGCTGCTCAACTTGGGCATCTACGATGAAGCTAGAGCTTGCTGGCTACTTTTTGAGGTCCCCGCTGCTCAGAACTCAGGACGACGCAGCTGAACAGTCCTGCGTGTCGTCAGGACTGTGCTCGTTTTGCAACAAGACCCAGCCTAACTGCTGACTCTTTCTCTTCATTTTTCTTGGTTTAATTCATCTTGCAATTCAGAGTTCTTACAATTGAGACGAGGATATATACTGAAGAAATTCCTGTCATCTGGCTATATTCATGTTCATTCTCATTATTTGAATATGAGCAAGTGTTAGTTGTCGAAACAAAACCCAGGACATCATCCACCTTCTGACATATTAGAAAATTGGAAAGGTTTCAACCAGGTGACCACAGTGTCTACCTTAAAGGATTATCCAAAAATAAAAGCTACGTGGCAATTAAATCAAACATAGTAGTAGGAAGGAATCAGGATTAAGTCTGAAATAAATGAAAGAGAAGACAGAAAACCAACAGAGAAAAATCAATGAAATCAAATTGTACACTTTAAATTTGTGCAATGTATTGTATGATAATTATACCTTCAATAAAAATCCTTTAAAAAAAAGCCACCATTTTAATCCTTCTGAGTACCATGAATTTTGAATGCTCCTAACTCTGTCATTTCATTCTGTCATAAAACTTTTAAATCAGCATTAGAAGTGACATTAAAAGGAACAGAAGAACTCAAAACATTCATGATTTCTTGTCACCTGCTGCCTATAGACTCCAATAAGACAGCTTCCCATAAGTCCAGTTAGTTCCTCCTAGAAGTTTTCTTATTAAGTTCAATAACTTTTCATCTTTCGACTGAACTGAGGAGTGAGAAATGCCAGGGATTTGAAGTATTGTTTAAATGTATTCTTGCAAGTTCATTTTCCCATTTAAATTCAAACACAAAGCTGTCACTATCAAATTTTGCATAGTATCTATTATATTTTCATATGTTATTACTTGAATGATTGGAGCATTACAAATGAAATTAAAATAATGGGAAAATTATTGCAGCATCAGTACACAAGACTTGTGCTTTATATATTTCAAATTTGGGCTTTTCATATTACTAATCTATACTCAAATGTGAATGATATAATAAAAAGCAACAAAAGTAAAAGACATTCAGAATAATTCTATTTTCTGAAATGGAATATATTCAGCAAAAAAGATGAACTGGTTGTCTCCCATAGAAACAGCCATGATAGTACCATTAGTCAATGTGCTAGATTTTTAGTTGATCTATGTTTATTACTTCCACACCTGTTCAAAATGATATATTGCATTATCCTCACTTTTTATTATCTTATCTCATACATTTTTCAGTAAGGGACTGACCATAATTCCTAACAGTTGTACTAACAATAATAGAAGGCTATTAGGAATGTTTTCTCTGGAGACTACTTAAAGTTCATAATACCTGGATAATTTAAGTGATTTGTGGATTGCCAGTTACAGAAGAAATCCTGCACAATAAATTCTCAATTAGACATTTCTCCTTGGGATGAGATTGCCTTGTTATTTCACCATTACATCAGCTCATGTGCTGAGACTCTGAAATACAGATATAAAATATGTTTGAAATAAAATAAGGCCCTACATACAACGGGCAAAACAGTATTGCCAGTGCTTCTCTGCTATTCATAGGGTGTTCAATGGTTGATTATTTTGGGGGAGTGGGTTGCCGGGTCCATCTCCCAAGCCTACAACACCTGGTATTTCCAGGTGGTCTCCCATCCAAGTACCAATCAGGACTGATTCTGCTTTGCTTCCAAGATCTTATGGGGTCCGACACTACAGTGGTAAGGCTGCAGGCATATGGGCCTATGTTGTTGTTGTTGTTAGGTGCCATAAAGTCAGTGCCCAACTCACAGCGACCCTACATATACAGGCGAACCACTATTAGACAGGCAACCGCTATTGTCAGTGCTTCTCTGCTGTTCACAGGGCTTTCAATGGCAGATTGATTTTGGGGAGTGGGTTGTTGTGTCCTTCTCCAAAGCCTACAGTATGTGGTCTTCCTAGGCGGCTTCCCAGCCAAGTACTAAGCAGGCCCTACGCTGCTTAGCTTCTGAGATTTGATGGGATTGGATTGGTATACCTGCAGGCATATATGGACCTATAGATGAGCTTTAATCAGTTGCAATTCATATTCCAGGTTTTCTCAGTCCTTGGGTAAGGCACACCTGAATGTCATCTATAGGGAAGACAATTGGAAAGGACAAGGATATTATTCCAGTTCCATCCAGGGATGAGGACAAGTAAACAGATACAACTGTCTTTCTCTTATTTCCAGGCTAAATGATCCAACAGTGTTCTTTCCTTGGGAGTTGAACCCAGGGCCTCACATCTAATTTGGAAGTGCTCTATCAGTGAGCTGTACTGCCAGTCCATTTATTATTTTTTTTAATCTTGCTTGCTAAATCATGTAGGTTGCTAAGTCATATAGGTTGCCTCTGTCCTCAAACCTGCAATCCTCCTGCCTCTGCCTCCCAAGTGGCTGGGATTGTAGGCATGAGCCACTGTGCCCGGTATTTTTCTTTTCTTAAAATAAATGCATTTCTACTTGTTCCTATTTATGGATTTTAAAATCCCTTTCAAAGATACAACATATTCTTCTGTCTAGCCTTCAAAGTGATTTATGGGGAAGACCAAAAATCCCAGCCCAGAGTCAAGAAGCATTAGAAAGAATCACTATATTCAAATGTGATGTAAGGAATGGAATGAGTGCTCAATGTGGAATAATAAAAAGTTTGAAAATGACCAACAGGACAGAATGATTCTATTTTGAGAAAAAAAATGATTTTTTCAAAAAGATCAGAGTAAACAACCCATCTGGGAGTTCAGCAACAGGCTTCCATGAGATCAAAAGAACTTCTTCCAATCAACAAATATTCCTAGATCACTATGTACCCAGCACTGCTTTAGTCATTGGAAATTCAGCAGTGACCAAAATAGAACAGGGTGTGTTTTTGAAGCTTGTATGTTAGTGTTTTTAGTGGAAGAGTTAAATAGCAAATAATTAAACTGATATGCACATGTAAACACATGTGTGCACACCCTCTATGTAAGGTGCAAATGTAACGAAGAGGAAAGATTCAGGGTAGTGAGAGGAGGGGAGGCGGTGGGGTGACACCAGCTCACAGCTCAGTGACGCTCCCAGACACACCTCTGGCATTTGAACAGCAGTATCAGTAACATGGAGTAACTAGGCATGTGGGTATCGTGGCAATACAGTTTAAAACACAAGGAAGGGAGTGTGTAAAGGCTCTGATGTAGAAGCCCACTTGACATGATCAAAGAACATTGAAAATGTCGGTATGGCTGACACAGAGAAAACTGAGTGAAACATTATAGGAAATATAATGGGAGAAGCAGGGAGAAGGGGATTCAGACTAATTGGGAGTCGGAAAATGTTATTACATGGATTTTTATGAAAGACTTACAAGTGTTATTTAAGTAAGACAATACCTTAATAAATAATGGAAGATACAGAATTACCCATAAATAAAGTGAATTAAAAGAAATGAAAAGGAAGAAAGCCCACTCCAATTATTAACAGTTATCTTAACTTTAAGGATGAGGAATATGTCATCACTTGATTCATTTTTATCATCCAGCAAGTTTTGAATGATAATTTTTTAGGATCACAAGTGCTTTGGGAATACCAACCTGAACACACATAGCTCCGGTTTTTCAGTGCCTTCCAGTGTAATTAATTTTATTTAAATATGCTTGTACTTGAAATTTAAGGAAAATTACTTTACAATTTTTGTTATTGTTGTTAGGTGCCATTGAGTTGGAGCTGACTCATAGCAACCCAACAGAATGAAACATTGCCCAACACTATACCACGCACAAGATCTTTTTATGTTTGAGTCCATTGTTGCAGTCACTATGTTTTTTCTCATTCTGAGTCATGCCACATCAGCAAAAGGTGATCTCAGGGGCTTTTCCCCATTCCCATCATTAAGGTCTCCTCAACTTTCAGGAGGTAACTCTTCCCTAGTCATGTCTTGAATGCCTTCCAGCCTGGGGACTCATTTTCTAGCAGTATATTTGAGAGTATATTCTATTATAGAGTCTGCTATTCATAGAGTTTTTAATGGATAATTGTTCCTGGAGTGGGCTGCCAGATCCTTTCGCCTATTTGATTTTAGTCTGGAAGTTTAGCTGAAACCTGTCCACCATGAGTAGCATTGCTGGTACCTCAAATACCAATAGCATTGCTTTCTGCATCAAAGCAACACACAATCCCCCACAGCACAAGCTGACAAGTCTGTGGGGGATCTTAAGATCTTACTAATATAATAGAACTTGAATCAATTAGACATTAAAGACTTGGGTCTAAGCATAGGCTTCGATACCTACCAATAGCAACCTTGAGCAATTCAAAATAACTTGAGTTATTTTCTCAGTTCTCTGAAGTGAGGCAAATGACAGACACTACCCAGGATGTTTTCACAAAGAAATGGAAACAGTGTAGTAGCATGACAACATAAAATAAGATTATTAGAGACAACACACTTTGTGAGAGAATGAAGAAGTGCAATAGTAATGGTAATATAACTACTAATATTGGTAGAAACAGCACAATGTGGAGATTGAAAGCACTTGAGTTCAAATTCTGGTTTTTGTGCTGCTATCAACTTTGGCAGAATTCCTAACTTCTTCAATCCTCAGATTTGTCAAAATTAAAGTAAGTATGATTATTGTGCAGGCTGGGATTTGGCTCAGTTGGTAGAGTGCTGCTCTGCAGTCTCTGAGGTCCTGAGTTCAATTCCCAGCACCGCAAAAATGGGAGAAGGACATGGCAACCCACTCCCAAGGTAATCCTGAAACAATCTGCCATTGAAAACCCTACAAGGGTCGCTATGAGTTGGACACGACTTGATGGCACCCAGACACGATGGCACCTAACAACAACAACATGATTATTGTACCTGTTAGAATTGTGTGGTGTTTGGGGTTGTCCTTACGCTTTCTGTTTTGTTTTGTTTACTTATGTGATTCTAGACACTAAGAGGCTGAGAAATGTTTTTGATAGTCCAAAGGGTTAGGAGAACAGAATTTATAGCCCCAGGCTTTCCAATTGTGGATATGTCTGGTGAATGGCCTGATTTTGTGGATGATCTCTAGAAGATCTTTCATTGGTTTTGCTAATCAGGATGGGATAATCTATATCTTTGACAAAAGACTGGGGTGCACCCTTGATGTCAATGCTTCAGGGCATCCTGCAGTATTAATTCTTTTTTATTAGTGTATGTTAATTGTATACATTATAGATTTCCTTATGATATTTTCATACATTTGTATAATGTACTTTGATCACGTTCCTCCTCCTATTACCATCTCTTGCTACTCCTTTCCCTTCCTACTGGTCCTCTTCATCTTCCCAAGTAGCACACTTCCCACTTTTGTCTTTTTCAGAAAAGCTAGACTCTGCAAATAAGAATATGAATAGCAGAGAAACACTGGGAATAGTATTTCGTCTGTTGTACATAGGGTTGTTATGAGTTGGACATTGACTCAAGAGCACCTAACAACAATACCACCATCACTTGTGAATTTTTGGAATGTCAATTATACTTCAATTCAGTGTTCTATATCTTTTTATCTCTCTATTGCATTTACATATGGAGAGCTATATCAGCTTTTTTAGTTATGTCTATTACATATATGGGGCTGTGATTTAGCTCAGTTGGTAGAGTGCTGCGCTGCAGTCTCTGAGGACCCGAGTTCAATTCCCAGAACCGCAAAAATGGGAGAAGGGCCTGGCAATCCACTCCCAAGGCAATCCTGAAACAGTCAGCCATTGAAAACCCTATGAGGGTCGCTATGAGTCGGATACCGACTCTACGGCACCTAACAACAACAACAACAATTACGTATATATGTTACATATCAGAAATTAATATATATTGACATTAGAAATTAAATTTTAAATCAAAAAGCAGCATTAAAGTAAAAAGCAAATACTTCCTAATGATAAAATGTCCAATTCACAAGAAAATAAAATAACTCAAAGTTGTACTCAAAATCTGACACACAAAACAAGAAATATAGGCATTAACAAACATCATGAGAGATTTTAAATCATGTTAGTCATATATATGTTGTTGTTGTTAGGTACTGTCAAGTCGAGTCTGACTTATAGGGACCCTCATAGGGATTTCAATGGCTGTTTCGGGATTGCCTTGGGAATGGGTTGCCATGTCCTTCTCCCATTTTTGTGGTTCTGGGAATCAAACTTGGAACCTCAGAGATCGCAGCTCAGCACTCTACCAACTGAGCTAAATCCCAGCCCCGCATCTCATATATATATATATACACACACACACACACACACACACACACACACACACACACACACACACATATATATATCCATCATATCAAATTTGCTATGCATATACAGTACTTGAACACCACAAGCAGCAAACTCAATCCAATGGACATATATGAAACACAACAAATGTTCATTTCAAAAATAAGAGGACAATTTAAAAAACTGACCAACTGCTGAGCCAAACAAGGCTTAAATTTTTTCCAAGAACTGAAGTTTATACTAATGTTTTCTGGCCTCATTGTGATGAAAAATCATAATCAGAAATACCTTCTGTTATTAGTATTGGTAGAACTACTTCACAGTAATATTCTTCATAATTTCAAATGCCAAAACAAAATTACCATGGAAATTAAAATTTATTTTGGACTGAATGAGAATGAATACACATAATTTTTTGAGGTTTAGCTGAAGCCATGATTATAGGAAAGATTATTTTTATAAAAATACTGGCATACAAATATGCAATGAAATCAACTAACTAAACAACCATCTCAAGAAGTAAAATAACAATCAGAACAAAATGGAAAAAATTAAGCACAAAATCAAGAAATGAAAAGAGATGATAAATTAAATAATACAACCTAATCAAATAAAATCAAGCATAAAATAGAGTGGGTTGGTACAGTTAAAACTTGGGTGTTTGAAAAGTCTAGAAACATTAATAGTAAATGCCAGTGAAGAGAGAAAGACAGAAATATTGTTCACTTTATTTTAGATTCAGCCAAGACTTTGGGTGGTTTCTTGTTTTGTTTTCTTTTTGTTCTTCAGTCCTTGGGCATTGAACACACAGCCTTATGGTTGCTAGAGAAATGTTCTATGAGTGAACAGCATCCCAACACTCTTTTAAGAATTTTCTTAAAATTTTCGAAACAGGGTCTCCTTGGTTGCACAAGCTACCACAGGCCTCAAAGTTCTGATCCTCCTGCCTCAGTCTTCCGAGTAGCTGGGATTATATACATGTGATGTGGCACCTGTCTCCAAAGTTGTTTTAATAGAGATGTTTCGTTTTTGTTTCATGTTTGCTTTTGATTTGGTTGTTTTTGTTCTAGGCAAGAAGATCTTTTGTGATTTGATTCCACTTAAATCTTTTTGTTAATTTTTACCATTATTGTATTGTGATCATAAAGTCTTTTCCATTATATTTTGGGAAAGAATACATTATAGTTAATTTTTTGCAAACATGCAATCAATTTCACAAATACTCTATATGCAGTTGCAAAGAGGTGATTGTTATTGTCAAAGTTCATATTTAATTTGTGTATATTATACACACTTAATGATTATATTGTTCATTTGTTTTTATGGACTGAATGTGCTCCCTAAAAATTCATCTGTTGAAGTCTTAATCCCCATTATGATGGTCTCACGAGGGTGCCTTTGGAAGCTGTTTATTTAGAAGAGCTCATGAGATGATTGGGTTAATGCCCTTATAAGAAGAGGAAGAGACACCAGTGCTCTCTCTCCTTACCCACTATGTAAGAACACAGCAAGAAGGTGACCTTCCGTAAGTTAGGAAGTGGCCCCTCATCAGAAACAGAGTCTACCAGCATATCAATCTTGAATTTTCTGACCTCCAAAACAATGAGAAATAAATGTCTATTGTTTAAGCCACCCAACATATAATACCTTTATAGCCCTCTGAACTAAGACAATTTTTCATGACAATTCCTTCACTTCCAATGTTTTACACCGATGGCTTTGTAAAAGTAAACTAGCGTTAGTCTATTTTACCTATTTCTCTTTATCCTACCCATAATATCTTTGTGAAATTTGTGAAATTTGTGCTTGTGTTATTTGGAGCATACATATAATAACAGTTACATCTTCTTTGCATATGGTGGGCTTCAGTATCATAAAAGAGTAGTACCCAAATTTTTTGGTACCAGTGACTGGTTTCATGGAAGACAATTTTTCCATGGACAAGGCAGTTGGTTTCTCAATATGAGCTAACAGGGAGCATCTGTAAATATAGATAAAACTTAGTTCCTTTGCGCATTGCTCATTTCCGGCTATGCCGCCTGGTTCCTCAAAGGCCCCCAACCAAAAGCAGTTTCTGGCTCAGAGGTTGGGATCCTATGCTATAAAATTTCTTCCTTGATTTTTTTCCTGATTTTTCTCTTGTTTGATAGCAAGGAAATGACTCTTGAATTCTTTTTGAATGAATTAGCCAAGTACATTTTAGTTCTCTTTCTATATTTACCTTTTTATGATTCCGTTTGTTGAAGTTCTATTTTGCTAATAAACTTGAAAATACTTTTATCATGGAAAGGGGGAACCATTAATTGCACTGACATGAAATAATGTTTGTTTTGGTTCTGAAGACTTTTAGGGATTTACTTAGAGGATATATGAATTCTTTCACTGTGGTCAATTTTCTTTTTTTTAAAAAAAGTTCTTTTGATAGTTAGGAAAGTTTACATGTTTATTCTTTTCATTCTTTTAGTTTCTATTTAATTTTAATACTTTCTATAGTTTTCTACTTTGAAGCATAATGAAGTTATACTGACCATTTCTGTCCTCCACTGGCTAAAGATGGCATAACTTGAGCATTCAAAAGAATGGTGAACCAAAAATCATGCACATACCTATAATCCCAGCAACTTGAGAGGCTGAGGCAGGAGGATCATGAGTTTGAGGCCAAAGGCAGCTTGTGCAGCTTAATGAGACTTTTTCTAAATTAAAAAGTGAAAAAGGGGTTGGGAGTGTGTCTCAGTGATAGAGCACTTGCCTAGCATGCATGAAGCCCTTGAGTCAACTCCCCAGTACTGAAAAAAAAAAAAAAATAAGGAAAGAATGATAATGAATGAAATTCTTTTTTGTAACTGTTTAATAAGTATCCAGTCAGCAAACTCCAAGTTGTGAGAAAAGTCTAGAAGACTTAAAAGCTAATTTCTGGATTAGAGAAAAAAAATAATGGAAGAACCAAAATACTAAAAGATAATTAGGAGACAAATCAACCAATTACAGTGATTTGTGCCTATTTAGGTCCTAACTGAAACAAAAAAATCTAAACATACATATATACATTTGTAAGAGAATTAGGAATATGTGAATACTAACTTGTTATGTGATGATTTTGAGAATTTATTGTCAACTTTGGTCATAAAAGTTGTATGTAAGCATAACTTTATTTTTAATGTCTTTTTATAAGATATACATAGTAAATGTTATCAAAAAATATATAACTGGAATTTGTTTTTGAATAATATGTGTTGAAAGAACATAGAATGCCGACCAATAGTAAAAAAATAATTGCTATGTATTGTTAATCTCTGAAATACCGAGATGGATATATGAACTTATTCTTTACTGTCTTCTCAATAATTGTATACATTTGAAGTTTTTCATATTAAACAGCTGCAAAAAGGAAAAAGAATAATAGCTACATTCATTAAAATAAATTAACTATAAAAGAAAACCAGAAATTCATTAGAAGTCATGCTCTTCCATTCCAAAAATGACATATAAAACATGATACACAATAATAGAAACCACTGAAGATTGCTAGGATACTAATCATTACTTAGAACACTGGCATTATGAAGACCAGAGGGGGATTAAATAACTCTGATAAATGAGGGAAATTTATTTTATAAGGACTTCTACCTAATGAATACAAAAGCAATGGCAGAATTAGGAAAGCCATCGTTTTACAACCTGTAATAAAATAGTCACTTTGCGTAAAATGTCCTTAAATAACGGTTAACCATTAAGTGAAAGATTAATGAGGTACTTATAATGAATGAATCAGCCTGACTCAATCAGTATTAATACAGGGGAGACTTGTATCCCCTTAGGGATGCAAAGGAAGAACACAACACTATGATGAATTCTTGAAAATTCAAACTCTTCCTGGATTTGATCAGAGCTTTAGCTCTATATTTTAGTCTATAGGAAACATAGATATGATAAGTAAATTCAAGTACATTATGATGAAATAATCTGGCAAATTCAGAAGGTAAAGAGACTTCATAGTCTCAATCACTCTATATCATCAGTGAACCTTACTAATACTTGTTTGAACAGAAGGTCAAAAGACATGTTTTGGACATTAACAGAAACTTGAATCTAGATTTGATATTAGACATTAAAAATTTTATGTTAACTTTGTTTTGTGTGAAAACGGCATTGTGGCTATATAAGAAAATGTCATTTTTGGGATGCACATTAAAGTATCTTTGAGTTAAATGATACTACACCCGACATTTTCAATAAAATGTTCTAGAAAGCCTCAAAGAATTAAATGAAATAAAAAAGTAAAAATATTGATGTTCATTGAAGTTGGGTAATTGGTAGGGGGGTTTCATGGTTTGAATGTGTGTCCACCAATGGTCATGTGCTTTAGCATTCAGTCCCCAAGTGGAGGCACCATTTTTAAAGGTCATGGAAATTCAGAAGCTGGGTCTTAGCTTTGTGGAAATGATGTCACTGGAGGCAGGTCTTTGGAGGGTTTACCCGAGACCCACAACCCTGTTCTCTCTCTGTTCCTAGTCCATCATGATGTGAAGCTGTCTACCACAGGCCCTGCAGCCACAGCTCCTATGCCTGCCCTGCCACCATTGCAAACTAATTCTCTAACTTTGAGCTCTCAATAAATCTGTTATCCCCAAAATTTATTTGGGTTTGTTTTTCTGTTAATATGACAACAGGTCACAATTCAGAAAATTGGTACCCAAAAGAGGAGTCACTGCTATCCAGGACCTAACCATGTGTTTCTTAGGCTTTGGAATTTGCTTACAGGAGGAGTTTAGAAGAGTCTGGAAATGAAGTGAGAGAAGCCTTGTAGGGCTTGAGGGGCAGTTGTGGTAGACCCTCATGATATTTCCTTCACCAAATTAATTAGTTCATAACTTTTAAATTCAGCCTCACTCAAATATTTAAGGTGGAAACAAAATGCTAACAATGTCTTTACTACAATATAACAGGGATCTCCCCTAGTCCAATGTCCAATAGAGTCCTCATTGTCTTCCAAAACACTGTTAGTCTCATATGCATTTGTAGTGGAGGGGGCATTGTGGTCTTCTTTACTCTCACCACTTTTCTTCTTGAAAACTTTTCTTCTTGATGCTCTAATTCTTAGGGGGGAAAATCTACCATGTTGCAGGAGAAAGACTCAAAAATTTTTGTCATTTTTTAATAATGATTTTTGTCATGAAAATTTTTAAGAACTGCTGATTTTAACTTGCTTCACAAGTTGCTGGAAAGACTTCATTCCAGCTCTGCAGTTTCTACACAGCTAGTCTCTAGTTTTTAAGGACCTCAAACCTAGTTCAATCTGACTTATGAGATAAAGGTAATCCACTATTTCATCATATTCAAAAAGTCCAGACACATCTTGCTTTAGATATTTGCAACATGCAGACAACAATTTTTATACTTGATTTCAGAGGACTCAAGGGCAGCTCCTCTATTCTAAATGTCACATGTGTGTTCAAGAGTCTCACCTTCTAAAACAAGTTCTGGTGCTAGTCTGTGTCTGATAGGTTCAGACAAATTTAATTATGTCTCACATTTCTTCCTTAAAGATGTAGAATAAGCGTACAAAGATACCTCTCACAGTTCCCAGAGCCTCCATTCTTGGTGTCCAAAGCCAAAGGATGATCAGGATGAGAAAGAAAAATTATTTGTTTCCCTTGTATTAATAAAAAAACAGACAGTCATGTGCTCATAATGGTAATTATTCCCTGCTCCACTGAAATATCTTCCACAGAAGGTGGGAACGTTACTGAACTTTCTTGGGGCTGCTGGCAGAGACAAGTGGCATGACCGCACGCATAGCGTAAATACAGATGCCTGCCAGAGCATGTGATGTGCCCTAGTTCAGCAATGATGAAACAGGGAGATTTTTTCCCCTAAGAGTTAGAGCATCAAGAAGAAAGTTTCCTTGCTTTCCACTTTGAGTAGAGCCCGCGTTTTACCATACAGCTTGAAGTACCCTTCCTGCTCACCTCTGAAGCAGGTTCTCTGCAGTGAGTGCCTGCCCCGCTGGCTCCTCTGGACACTCACACTCTTTTTTGTTGTTGTTGTGCATTTGTTTTGCTTTTTTTTTTTTTTTTTTTTTTTTTTGTGTGTGTGTGTGTGTGTGTGTGTGTGTGTGTGAAAATCATTGTCAGCAGTTTCAGTTCTTAAATCTGGGCTTCTGAATTCCGTATTGCCACTGTGCATGTTTCTGTTATGCGGCTTATGTGAACTGTGTGATTTCGGTCAGAACACTTTGTTTAATCTCTACCTCACTTGTAAATCCATATGTTACTTCCATGTCTCAATTTTCCAACCTTTATAGCAGGATTAGATTGAATAAGAAAATCTCCCATGCCTCAAGACCACAACACTCAGGAAGAGTAGAGACTTAGCCAGTGAGTTCTAACTCTGTGCTAACTCAGTAAGTGCTCCTTAGCATGATCTCAATTGGCCCTTAACACAGCCCTATGTAGTAGGCATGGGAGAGGGGCATGTCAGCCCACTCCCAAAACAACCCTGAAAACAATCAGCCATTAAAACCCTAGGGGGGTCACTATGAGTCACACTTACTCCACAGTACCTAAGAACAACAATATTTGTAATGCAATGCTGTTATTCCATTTAAAGGAAACTGTGGCACAGAGCTCTAGATGACTTGCATGCAGATGCATAACAATGTGATGGGAACCAAAGTTTACAATCACAGAGTACTTTCTTAGCCTCTCGGCAGTATTACCTGCATGAATCTAGATATTGTCCTCCTTAAGGGCCACATGTTCCTGACATGAAAATCACTCTGCCCTTAACTGTCATTTTTGGCCACACATTTCAAGTGGTTGCTCTTTGTGTGTTGTATCTATAACTCTAATATCAGACATCTGGAGGACCAAGGTCTTTTCATCCAATGAGATGATCTTGACACTTGTATTAGTCAGTTTTTCACTGACATGATGAAATGCCAGAGGCAGGGTACTCATGAAGAAAAGTTTAATTCAAAGTTTTGGAGGCTTAAGGGCATGGTGCCTACACTGGTGCAGTTCTGATGAAGTCCCTTTCAGCTGAATCACACCATGGTGGAAGCAAGTATGAGAGCAAGAGATTATATCTCCATACAGGAAGTCTCCATAGAAAGAAAGAGACATGGGGTCAGGCTCAGATTCTTACAACAGCTTTCTTGCAAACTGTTTCCAGGATTCACTTCCCAAGACAGTTTCCCAATGGCCAAGGACCTCCCACAAGGCCCCATTCTTTAAGGTTTTACAGCCTCAACTCCATCACATTGGAGTCTTGGGGGATGGAACTCACCCAAACCACAGCACTTGGCTTTTAAAATATGGTTTGAATCCCAAGTATGGGGTAAAAATCAGGGTCTTTCTCACTATCACTGTAGATAAGAGAGAAGATTATGTTTCTCTTGGTAACCATTTATTCCAACATCTTCTTTCATTATTATATTTATGTCTTTTTTTGTAGCTACTCTCTTTTCTATGCCTGCAGCCGTAGCCCTGTGGAATCCGATCCCATCAGATCTTGGAAGCTAAGCAGGGTTGGGTGTGGTTAGTACCTGGATGGGAGACCGCCTGGGAACACCAGAAGCTGTAGGCTTGGGAGAAGGACCTGGCAACCCCCTCCCAAAATCAATCTGCCATTGAAAACCCTATGAACAGCAGAGAAGCACTCACAATAGTGTTTCCCCTGTTGTACAGGGGGTCGCTATGAGTCGGATACCGACTCGCCGGCACCTGACAACAACAACAACTCTTCTCTGTAGTCATTCAAGAAGTATGAAGCAGTCTTTTTTTCTTTAATTTCCCCATGTGCTACTTACATACTTTATGTAATGCATTTTATTTTTTACAATCTAAGACAAAGGTAAGGGAAATTGCATCCTAAATTTTTGGCCCCTTTAACTTTAAGTAGCAATGATTTGTTGGGAAATGATATAGTTTTCCAAGTAATTCATATCCTATAAGATCAACATCTATAATCTGCTGTACTGGTACTTTACCCTTTACTGTTAGTTGGTCAAAACATCAAAGTACAGAAACACAATAATCTCAAAACAAAGTTACTCATTTGTCCGGTGGAAAAGGAAAAAAATTCTTCTAATTACCTAACTTATGTCTACCCTCTCCAACCTCTAGTTAAGAGTGCTGTTGATATGATCTGTACGTGAAAATGTAACTAAACAAAATAGAAAGATGATCCTAATTTTACCTGGTCAACAAATAATTTTCAAATAAGAATCCTTTCCAGAAATTCAGCTTCTAGAAATCCAAAGCAACAACCAATGTGGAGAATTTATTGATTATTTCTTGAACTTTCTAACATCCTAAAGTTGTGATAGCCTCTTTAACTATTGTTTTGTCAAGTTTGGACCTTGCCAGTGCAATAATTACCTCTTTGATTTATTTATATAAACTGTAAGAATGAGCTATGGTGGTGTAAGGATTGTTGCAGTGTGTAGGAGGTGGCTATTAAATAATATTTTGCTTAAGAGATCCTGTCATACCATATTTCTGCCCTAAATTATATCCTGCTTTCTTGCTGAGGTTTCTAACAGAACTATAAATGGCAAAAATGAAATCCAAGTAGCCCTTCGAGATTATGCTGAAATTCGGGAAATGAAGCTTTCTGGTAAACTGAGCTACAGCACCTGGCTTTCAGTAAAAGCATGAGGG
Organism: Pedetes capensis; assembly: GCA_007922755.1. Lineage (NCBI taxonomy): Eukaryota > Metazoa > Chordata > Mammalia > Rodentia > Pedetidae > Pedetes > Pedetes capensis. The sequence continues at coordinate 89,894 of VMDO01006861.1, forward strand.
AACACTCCTCTTTTGTAATTTCAAAACTTCATCTCCTACCTCTAGCCTCCTGCTTCTAAGTGTCAAAACACTGAGAGAGAAGAAGTAACTGTCCTATGTATTGCTCTTCAGATATAGTGCCTGTGTTCTGGGGAATTGGGTCCAATAAATATTTCAGAATCTGACCAATTAGATTATCTTTTCTACTTGGGTTAAAAAGGAAAGGTGTGGTTTGGCATGGTGATACTGCTTGTAATCCCAGTGACTCATTTGAGGCCAGAAGTAGACTATATAATTTAGTGTGAACTTGTGTCAAGATAAAAACATAAAAACTAGGCCAGGGTGCAGCTCAGTGGTAGAGCACTTGCAAAGTATATAGAAGGCCTGGGTCTAAACCCCAGTACTGAAGAAGAAAAAAAAAAAAAAAGGAAGGAAGGAAGGAAGGAAGGAAGGAAGGAAGGAAGGAAGGAGAGGTGTGACAAATATTTTTCCTGAAGATGAAAAATATTTCTTTCCAGGCTTTCTCTTTACTTCTGTTATTGTCTGGCAATCCTTCACAAATAAGGATTATTGAACATAAGTGTGACCTAAGATAAATGTACCTTAATTTATTTTTATCTCCTTGTTTTTCAGTCACTTCTCCTACGAGTGGAAAAGGAATTGTGATAAGAACACAGCCATTGAAAAGTACATTAGACAGTAAGATACGTTTTTAAATATTTTATATAATAGGTTCGCATGCAGGAATAATTTCTCATGTTATATTTTAATGCTTAGTGTACTCTGGTAAGCTGTGAAAAAGTCGCTTTCTCAGAGGCAATGCTATTTCGAGGTTCAATTCCTAATACCATATGTGATTAACAAGCTGAGGGAAATTCAATTCAAACAAAATACTTTGCATATTAAAATTGAACCCTCCGCATATACCATGGAAATGAGTTTTAAATGTGACAGACCACCAACTAAGTTTATAAATGAATTATTACCATCAATTTGAAGCTTTTAAAGGCCTTCACTGCTAGTCTTCTTAGGTTTGAACGGTATATTAGGGATGTGAGAACATGTTCAATGCAACATAGCCATGATCAAAAGGTGCTATTGAATTGTATTTCTGCTTTATGCATTCATGGAGGTAAAATGTGATTTCTCAAATTGCCCCAAGAAAAGTACAGAGTGGGAGAAAATTAATTTGGGGGTGCTTTCAGCCTTTTTTGTCTGAAATTTTTGCTCTCTTTGTGGCATTTAGCCATTGCCTCTTTTCTTGCTGACTACAAATGAAAAAAACTCTGAAGTAAAATAATTTTCAAAAAGGTTAAATTTTGGTCCCTGTATTTCCTATTTATCCAAGGGGGATTTTTATGTCCTTTTAAATTTAGGCATTGTAGCTTAATAAACCAACTCAAGTACCATAAAATAGGTAGGAGACATTTCTAAAATAGAAAAAATTATCTTACTTTCAAAATATATCATAAAAAATTAAGGACTGTTTAGTTCAGCTAGTTTTAGTCCTTTTAGGAGTATCAAAGAATTTCTGGGCTAGGTATATAGTTGGAGGTATTAGAATTCCTAATTTCAAAACATAATACAAAGCTTCAGAACAACATGGTACTGGCATAAAAACAGACACATAGTCCAATGGAACAGAATAAAGAACCCAGAAATCAATCCATTTTCAGACTGTCAACTGATTATTTCTCTCTCTCTCTCTCTCTCTCTTTCTCTTTCTCTCTCTTTCTCCCTTTCTCTCTTTCTCTCTTTCTTTCTTTCACAGTCCCAGAAGGATGAACCTCAGACCTCACACATAGTTGGTGAATGCTCTGGCACTGAGTTGTGTTCTCAGCCCCTTTTTATACATTTTTTTAAAAATTTTCAGACAGGGTCTTGATGAGTTGCACAGGTTGTCTCTGGCCTTCAACTCATGATTCTCCTATTACAGCCTCCTGAGTCACTGGAATTACAGATGTCCCACATGGTGTCTGGCTCAACTGATTTTTTTATGTAGATGCCAAGTACATAAAGCAGAGAAAAGATAGTCTTCAATGGTGCAGAGCAAACTGGTTATATACCTGCAGAGAAATGAAGATAGATCCCTTCCTGTCATCTTACATAAAAATCAACTCAAAATAGATCAAATATCTAAATCTTAAACCTGAAACCATGAATTTATATTAAAAAAAAACATAGAGAAAATGCTTCAGAACATTAGTGTAAGTACAATCCTTTTTTTTTTTTTTAGATAAGACTCAAAGGCATAGAAAATGAAAGTCACAATTTACAAAAGGGGTTATAGCTGACTAGGAAACTTCCCACAACAAAGGAAATAACCAATGGAAGTAAAAGACAACCTTGACTATAGGAGAAAATAATTGTTAACTATTCAGCTGACCAGGGACTTATATCCAGAATATATTTGCTGTTGGTGGTGGTGCCATCGAGTCAGGTCTGAGTCATAGTGATCCCATGTTCCACATATTGAAATGCTCCCTAGCACTGTGCCATGCCCAGCACCATGTCAGTGCTTTTCTGTTATCCATGGGGATTTCAATGCCTTATTGTGTTTGGGGAGTGGGCTGCCAGGTCCTACTCCCAATCCTATATGAGCTGGTGTTCCCAGGCAGTCTCTCATCCAAGTACTAACAAGCCTCGACCCTGCTTACCAACTAAGGTCTGACAGGATCATATGGCAATATGGTAAAGCTATAGGCTCCAGAATATATTCAGAACTCAAAAAGTTAAGCACCAAATAATAATGATAATGATCCAATAAAAATAGACTAATAGCATACAAATGGCCAATAAATATATGAAGAATGCCTAATTTCACTAATCATCAAAAAATGCAAATAGAAACCACAATGAGAGATCATCTCACTTTGGTTAGAATGGCTATCATCAAAATGATAAAAAAAATAAACCATGCTGGTGAGGAGGCAGAGAAAAAGGAACTGTCATATCTTGTTGGTGGAATGTAAATTATTATGGCCATTAAGGAAAAAAGTCAGGAGATTCTTCAAGAGACTAAAAGTGTAACTTGCATATCATCCAGCAATTCCACTACTGGATACAAATCCAAAGGTGGTGAAATCATTATAGCAAAAAGATACTTGTACTCCTATGTTTATTGCAGCTCTATTCACAATAGCTAAAATATGCAATCAACCCAGCTGCCCATCAGTGTATAAATGGACTTAACAAATATGGCATCTATATGCAGTAGAATATTATTGTCATACAAACAACAAAATACTATCATTTGTGGCAACATGGATAGAACTGGAGGTCATTATGTTAAGTGAAACAAGCTAAACACTGAAGAAAAAATAATACCATGTAATAAGTATCAGAGACAATAGCAGTATCAGAAAAGCATTGTGCTATTTTCAACTACAACTCATTTTCTGAATGCTAGCAAGATGAATGTCCACAAAAAGGCCTTTTAGACCAGAGTCCTAGAATAAATAGGACAATGATTTTTGTTATTCTCAATTATTATGCAGCCTCTCAGAAATGGAAATTCATTTCCCTTTTATTTTGCCAAATTCCAACACACATTTAAGCCCTTAAATTCTATAATGTTAAATGAAAAATAACTACTTGTATTTGGTCAGTGAAGCCCAAATACTTTAGTCCTTTTGGGAACTATCGTTAAAATGATCTTAGTCAATGAGATCACTAAACTAGCAAGCAAGTTGTTATAAATAAGCAAATGGCCATTGTCATTACCTGTTTGTATCCCATTAGGCATATCATATTTTCTATGGTTCTAAATTCTTAGGAAAAACCAGTACACCTTCTGGATGAAGCCTGTGCTGTACTCGAGCATTAGGAAAAACGTTATAGATGCTTCAGTAATGTAATGTCTAGGATGACAATCCTGGAGGCAACACATTAGAGATATTATGAGCTGAGAATGGGTTAACAGCACTTGCTTTGGGGAAAAGCAAGCCTTCCTTCAAACCCTCTCTCCTTCAGTTTCTCACTATATGCATTGGTTAAGACAATACTAGGTATTGCAATAAATAAATCTCCAAATTGGTAGTTTAAAACAATAAACCTTTGCTATACTCTCATGAAAAAAATCAAAACATGTATCCCTGATTTGTTAGTGGTTCTTCTCCAAGGTGTTTCAAGAAACACACTTCAATTCTTCTTGTGACTTGGCTACTCTCGAAGAAGGTGTGTTAGCTTTCCAACACCATAACAGATGGGATAATCAACTTATGAAGAGAAAAGGTTGATTTTGGCTCATGGTTCTGGAAGTTTGGGGCCATGATGGTTTGCATCCCATTATTTCCAGCCTGCAGCAGTACATCTTGGTGTGAACATATGGCAAAGCAAAACACCTCACCTCATGGCTGAGAAGCAAAAGAGAAAGGAAGGAATGAGCCTAAGACCCCACAGTCTCCTTCTAGGGCATAATTGCAATAACCTAAAGATCTGCATCTAGGCCTTGCCTCTTAAAAGTTTTTACTACCTCCCAAGAAATAATTCTTTAATACATGTGCCTTGGACGGCCATTTAAAATCAAAACTATAGCCAATGACCTCCGAAGTTTCTGGTAGCATGAAGAACAACATGCAGAGTTGTGTTTGGGATATCACTATGAGTAATCCCAGAAATGAAGTTCTTCCTTCTTCTCAGAGCACGTTGGCTAGAATTCAGGTAAAAGGCCACAGTCAACTGAAAAGGAAATTCATCCCAAGTACGTTTCCAGAAAGAAGACAGACTGGATTAGATTATAAAGCAGCCAGTATGTGCTATTCCATGTGACCTCTGAAATACTTAAATTGTCTCTGCATGTCTTTCCTCACATATAAAAGATGTTTAAAATGTCTATGCCTACTGGATTGTTGTGAGGCATTTATCAGGGAGTCCTAAAAATGGCAGCAATGGCTAGTATGACTCATAATAATATTTCATTGAACGTTTCCTCTTGGTGAGGTTATACTAATCTCGTTCTTTTGACTATTCAACATTAAACTCTTATTCACAATTCAAAATGTGTTATTATAATGAAAGGCTCCCATACTCATATTCTTGTTAGATTCCAGAAAAGAAATCTGAAAGTGATAGAGTGACAAAGGATGTAGAATTTATGCACGTTCAAATCAAATGCAACAGAAAGAACAGTTTCAAAAATTGACTCGTTACCATGCCCATTTTAGGATTCTCAGAATGAAAGCATGAATAATTTTCCTGGAATTTTCTATCACCTACTTATAATAGGCATTGTGAAGATGCTGTTTAAAGAAAATTATAATTCTTTTCTCAGGATTCCTTCCTCCACCTCTTTTTAAAATGTTAATTGACACATAAAAACATAAAAATTATTAATGGGGTACTATGTAATGTTTTGATACATGTTTTCATTGTTTAATATTCTAATCAGGTGAAACATATCCACATCCTCCAACACTTATTATTTCTTTTACAGTGAAAACTTTCAAAACTCCAGCTTTTTGAAATATACAGTACATTATCATCTGTGGTCTCCCCACTGCAACAGCACATCAGAACTTGTTACTTCTATCTAACTGTACCTTAGTACCTACCCACTTATCAAACTTTCTTCATTCTCCCTCTGCTCTACTCTTCCACTCTCTGGTGATCTTTTTTTTTTTTTTTAATGTAAACTTCTATGACCTGAAGCTTTTTAGTTTCCACATATAAGTGAAATCATGTCCTGTCTTTCTGTGCCTGACTTACTTTGCTTAACATAATGGCCTCCAGTTCCATCCATGTTGCCACAAATAACAGGATTCCATTCTTTTTATGGCCAAATAGTATTCCATTTTATATGTACCATACTTTCTTCTATCCATTGAAGGACACCTAGGTAATTTCTGTTTTCTTTACTATTATCAATAATGCTTTAATGTCCATGGAAGTGCTAATGTCTCTTTTTTGACATACTGATTTCCTTTCCTTCAGCTGTATACCTTGCAGTGAAATAGCTGGGTTATATGGTAGTTCTATATTTAATTTCTTGAGGAACCTCCATACTATTTTCCATAAGGGATGTAGAAAAATTATATTCCACCAAGAGTAAACAAGCATTCCACTTTCTTTGTTAGTCTTTTTTATAATAACCATTCTTGATTGCTGAATAGTATTCCATTGTGTATATATACCATAGTTTTTTTATCCATTCTTCTGTTGAGGGGCACTTTGGCTGATTCCATATCTTTGCTATTGTGAAAAGCGCTGCATTGAACATGGAGATGCAGGTGTCTCTATGGTATGATGACTCATCTCCCTTTGGGTAAATTCCCAATAGTGTTATAGCTGGGT